>JAAFCE010004209.1:24822730-24845883 GCA_013389805.1 Trigoniulus corallinus | reverse complement strand
GTTTTGGCTTTTGCCTCATTTATTGTTATATCTGTTTTGGCTTTTGCTGCTTTCACTTTTCTGTGTGTTTTGGCCTTTGCCTATATTTATTCCTAAATATTTATTTGGCTATTGTCTTTTATTGTCATGGGTTGCCGTTATTTATTGCCATCATGGTGGGATGGCAATTTACACTCCCACCATGGTGTTGTCCTTCTGGGCCCTAATAACCTTTGTTGTCGACTGGCCCTAAAATACTAACAATCAATCAGTCAGCTGTCATGAGGCCCCTTTTACTTGTCTCTGTTGCAGTAAAAAAAATCTTGGATTTTACTTGCCAGAGGCAGGATAAGCTTTGGTAGAGCTCCATGTACTCAGGGTTCAGTCTGTTATGGATTAGTTTCATGGGTTAGGGAGTAAGCCAGGCAGCCATAACAGGACGAACCCTTAGGAGGCTGCCTGCAGGAGATGAGGAGGTAGGTGAAAGGATGAAGGCAAGGGTTAATTTGCAGCACCCATCGTTCTTTACCAACCACCCAAGTTGGTATTGACGTGGCTTGCATTGCTTAACTTCAGTGATTTCATGGGAACTGGTGTGTCCAACACAACTTGGCCGCACCAAATGGCTGCTTGGCTTACTCCCCAATCCATTAGCATAACATAGCATTATGAGATCAGCGTGCCAAGTATACTGCAATTTTCTTTCACCCCTAAACACAATAAAAATATCAGATGATCAAAGTTTGTCTATCTTGCATGTACACAAAGCTCTAGCCCATAGGTCTCCAACATTTTTGACTGGTAGGTCAGATTAGGAATTTTTGAAGGCCTGTGAGCTACAACCCGACTCATGGTGGTTTTTAAAAAAATTACAAAAATGGTAAATATTGTAATGTTGTCACAAATCAAATGCAGGATTCTCCACAGAGACTAACAATGACATCTGACTGACGTGACTGGAATTTGTTCTTGCTCCATGGCTCAACACTGTTTTCTGCAATCTTTCTGCAGGCCAGATAAAATCCAATGGTGGGCTGAATTCGGCCCACAGGCCGTAAGTTGGAGACCTACGCTCTAGCCCAGTGGTGTTCAAACTTTGTCGATTCACAGAACCCTCTTATATAAGATGTTTTGGTGGAACCCCCATCCCACCTTTAGAGAAGTTAGTATTGTATATCTTGCCACTGCTAACGAATCGGCAGTCCACACATGAGGCTTCTGATTAATTTTCAAATATACGTAGCTAAATGCTTCTTTGTTGTTTATTAGTTAATAAACACTAGTTCACTAGTGAGAGTGCTTCATAATTTTTTTTAAAAGTTTTATTTTGACTCGCGGAACCTCCAGAGATGTACTGCAAAACCATGGGGTTCCACGGAATACAGTTTGAATGAAGTCCGCTACTCTAGCCCATCAGCCTTTTGAGATTTGTCCAACCTTTTCAGTTCATGCCAGACGTCCAACTTGCTGTCTATTCGTAACGCTTTGTTTGTCAAATCTGGCATTGTTATGCAAACTAATGAGAAAACGGTACGTGTATACTAGTTAAAACTGTTTACTGTTAATACTAGGGCTAGTTAATACTGGACAAACTGTGGAAAGTAACTGCGTCATTCTACAACCAACTTACGACGTTCTCATTTACAATTTCCAAAATTTGAAGCGCCGTAGACCGATTTGTTCCAACGCCTTCTGTCGACAGTGTCGTAAATTCCATTGACCTTTCACATTGATTTTTCTGTTTGAATAATGTTCTCATCAAGTACTCAACAGAGGTTTTGGGTTTTTAATGATGAACGTGAATTAGAAAAGTCGCGATTTGAAGCTAACCAAAATTTCATTTTCCATCATGGAGAACGCTTAACGGTATGGATGAATGAAACCTGTTTGCGTTGCACTCATAGTTGAGGTTGTACAATATTTACAGCAGGACGAAAGAGGAAAGCATTTCTTAACCGTCGGTGAAGAAAAAATCCTTTGTCAGCAATATGAACTTTTTCTCAGGGATTTCTGCAAGAGATTTCAGCCGACTATGCCTCGAAGTGTTGTGGTTTGTTCACTTACATTGCATATGCTATATTTCCAAGTTATACCATTGTTGATAATGTCTTACATGTACATTTCAGGGTACCTCCTTCAATTACTTTAAGCGATTTTATTTGCATAATTCTGTCATGGATTACCATCCCAAGGAAATTCTGTAAGAATGCTGTTTGAGATTTGGTGGTCTTTTAAGAATTTGTCTGTAGTTGAATTAATTTACCTAGGGTAACATGTGTCTACTTGGCGTGCAAAGTGGAAGAATTCAATGTTTCCATTACTCAGTTTGTAGCCAACATAAATGGAAATCGAGAAAAGGCGATGGATATAATCCTTAATAATGAACTGCTGCTAATGAAACAATTGAAATATCATCTCACTGTTCATAGCCCATTTCGCCCATTAGAAGGTTTTATTATTGATATTAAGGCCAGTTCCTAGTTTATCACTTTGTCCTCTTTTTCTACTACTTAATACTGTATTTATTAATGTCACTGCATTTATTCATAGACACGGTATCCGTCATTTAAAGAACTCCAGGGCCTCCGCCCAATTATTGATGATTTCTTAGATCGCTGTTTATTTACAGATTCATGTCTTCTATTCGCTCCATCCCAGGTAATGACGACAAACGTTAAATGACGTTAAATTTGTGATGAATGATGATTTAAACAATTTAATAGATGCTGTAATTAAAACGTTTTATAATAGATTGCATTAACAGCTATTGTGTATGCAGCAGGGAAAATTCAAGAGAACATCAATGAGTAAGAATCTTGATAATAAATATGTAAGTGTATGTCATTTACTTCTGTGTGCTCAAATTGAAATTGTCAGTTACGTCACAGAGGTGTTGATGGGAACTGATGGGAAAGAGCGACTGTCAAAACTAATAGAATCTTTAAAAAGTAAGTTAAACAAAATTAAGTTATAGTGAACCGTGCTTCTCTATTTAGATCTTGTTTGAATTTTAGGAATAAGAAATTTGGTGAAGACCCTTGATCCTCCACAACGAGACACTATTAAGGCCATTGAAAGGAAGCTGGAAAAATGCAGGAATCAAGAAAATAATCCAGATAGCCAAATGTTAGTTATTAACTTATTTTCTGTCTTAAATAGTAATGTGTATTTAAATTTGTAAGTATGTTTATCTTCTACAGATACAAAAGGAAAATTCAAGAAATGCTGAATGCCGAAGAAGATAGAACAGCACAAAAATATGTCCAGATTGCAGAAGTAATTTTTTCTTATGCACTAATAGCACCAGCTTATATACCTTCTATTCATTATTCTGTTATAATTACACTGAATATTTCTTATTTAAGGAACAGCATAAATATGAAGAAGAATTAGTGGAGAAAACCAAATTAACACGTTATCGCCAAAATTAATCGAAACCTCGTCAACACAAGTCAGTTTCAAGGGCGTTTGTTGTATTAAAAGTACTATAAGTTGAACTGTGATATGGTCAGTTTTTTTGCATTTTAGATCACTTTATAAAGTAATTTTGTTTTGCATCATGAGGTGTTTATTGGTTCATATGGCGTCCGACTTGGAGCTCTTAGGAAGCAAGACTACTGCCACTTAACGTTTTTTTTTCACCTGTGGGAGGGTCAGAACCCTATTTTGTCACATGGTTGATCATTTTTATACAACAGACTACCACCCTGTTACTTCAACCCCAGTGCGCATTTGTCGTTGGCGTACCGTTCGTAGAAGCACCTGAACTACACCAAGGTTTAATCATGTTTACTTACAAGAAGTGTCGCAACAAAGAAACATGGCTTGTGAGAGTCCATGACTACAGGTGTGATCCTTGTTTGGTGAAGCACCAGGTGTGGATTCCATCAGTTGGGTAGCAAAACTGACCTAGTGTGGTGTGAACGATGTCATTTTGCACGTGACTATCCGAACTTGTGGAACATGTGTATGGGCTCGCTTCCCTGGTGATGGAGGCCAAGAACTATTGCTGCTTAACCCTTCATCATCTATGGCAGTGGTGGGGAACCTGTGACCCACCCAGCAATTTTAAGTCACCTGAGCGTGAATCATATCTAGTTTATCGTCTCATAAACAACAAATTTCACACTGATATACGAGGGCTTTTTTTTTCGAGGTCCAATTGGTTGTGTGGAGATATTCCTCTCCACTTAGCAACACAAACTCATGACATAAACGATCAATATTTAAAATTTTAAATATTAAAAAGATAGAACAGAATCATTTCACGTTCTGTTCATCCCTATTCTCAATTTCAAAATTTGAAAAAGAGGAACAGAAAATGAGAAGGATAAAATCAGTTTACGTTTAGCTTTTGAAAAATACAGTTGCACAAAACCTCCCATCTCTGATGAACAATATTTATTATAATATTATAACTATATATATGTGATGTTGATTTAGTTAAAATATTGCAGTTACATGTATTATAATTAACAATTTTAAACTTTTAATGTTGGATTATAAAAGTTACTTTTAATCATACACGTGGATTATGCTCACCTCTCTCCTTCAGAGTTAAGTTTTGAAATGCAAAAGGAACGTAATTCTATAAACATAATTTAATTATCAAGATAAAATATCTTACAATTAAGTTATTCTGAACATTTAAAATAACAGCCTTCTACAAATGGTGACCCGGACGTGATACAACGGCATTTCATTGTGAATTTTAACGTTATCCTACAAAAGAAACAGAATGGAAATTTTTAACGTTACCCTCCAATGGAACGGAATTTTTAACGTTAACCTCTAACAGAACGGAATTTTAACGTGATTCAATCTAACTTTGAAGACTATTATTTCAACCTTCAACCTTTATACTGGATTAACTATCACAACAACCAACAATCGTTGCAACCTACACTTACATACTACTACATTATTTACGGTTTTCGTACAACTCTCTTTACTACATCTACGTACTTAACAAGAGATCCAACTCAAAATAGAAGTACATAACAACTACTACAAAATAGCGAAAGTGAATAGCGCAATCGTTAACTTCAGTGTTAGTGTTCGAAAATACAGATAAGTCAACGGTTGACGGTAGGATAAAATAATTTTAAACATTTTATACTATAGTTACTCACAAAATGGAAGACCCAACACAACATAGAGATATGGGATACCCTCTTAGCCCTCAAACAATCATAAACTTGGATGTGGACCCAAACTTAAATGCCGTCCAACAGCAACACGGATTAAAATGTTTGAAACCCTCTATTTTGGTCACACGATCCTAAAACATGGTTCATGACTATAGAGCATCGATTCAGGGCATACCAAAATAAAAGCGACTTACGTAGATTCGACTTGACCATTGATGCATTACCACCAGAAATCATTACCGAAGTAAGGGAATTAATCCTAAAACCTCCTAACTCAGAAGCATATGAAGCATTAAAAAAGGCAGTGACCCAACGTAGTTCCCCTACACAACGACAAAAATAACAACAATTACTTAACAATTTGCAATTAGGGGACAGGAAACCGACACAGCTGTTGTGACACATGCAACAGCTGGCAGGGAGTGCGGTAGCCGTCCCTGAAAGCATACCGCTTCTTCGGGAACTATTCATCTCTCGTTTACCTCGGCAAATCCGAGTTATCCTAGCCACTGCAGATCAAACCGCTCCCTTAGAAACCTTGGCCGAAATGGCCGAAAAAATATTAGAAGTACTAGACCCAGGGATACAACAACTTAACGCCATCGAAAACACAACTTCTAAAGGAGCCACTCAAAACTATCCAGATCTTCAGGTCGAACAAAAACAATATACATTATTAATGGAAACAGTGACTGAATTAACCAAACAAGTAGAACAACTTAGAAGCAAATTGAGACATCTAACCAACGAAAGTCATAAAATAAGAACAAGGTCACGATCATCGTCTCAACCTCGAACATCAAAAATCAACAACACTCAAGGGACAACAATCTGCTGGTATCATCGCACCTTCGGAGACAAAGCCCGAAAATCAGGAAAACGCATAAGCCCATCGTCTCGGGAGGTGGCGGATGATACAGGCAAACATGACAGCCATCTTTTTTTTATTAAAGATACAAAAAATAAATTAGAATTTCTGGTAGACACGGGTACAGATTTTCGTGTGCTGCCAAAACATAAAGTTGACCCCCACTTTTGTGTCAACAGCGAGTAAAAATTATACGCCGCCAACCACACAGTCATCAACACATATGGCTTGTGTCAAATAAGCGTAAATCTCGGATTGAGACGTTCTTTTCCCTGGGCGTTTCTCATAGCAGACTGCTCACACGCCATTTTAGGCGCAGATTTTTTAACTCACTATAGTTTAATAGTAGATGTAGGACGACACAGACTCCATGACAGAATAACGGAACTAGAAGTCTCCGGGATTAGTACTCATCCTTTTCACTCTTACCAAAGACTTCACAGCATCAGTCCTAATGCCCCAGACAAATACAAAATTATATTAAAGGAGTTTGCTGACATTACAGTTCCTCGTCTATCATCAGACAAAGTGTCCCACTCCATAGTCCACCATATCCTTACAACTACAGGACCACCCATACATGCCAAGGCCAGAAGATTGGATACAAATAGACTCAAGGTAGCCAAGGAAGAATTTAAACACCTCCATGAACTCGGCTACCTTCGACCCTCATCCAGTCTGTGGTCCCGTCCTCTCCACCTCATAAAAAAAAATGAAAAATGGAGGATTGTAGGCGACTTCCCGCACGATACCAGACAGATACCCCATACCACATATCAGAGACTTTACATCGCAACTACGTGGTATGCAAGTATTTTCTAAAATTGATCTGGTTAAAGCATACCATCAGATACCTGTAGCACTGGAAGATATCCCCAAGACGGCAGTGATGACACCTTTTGGCCTCTTCAAATACACAAGAATGCCGTTTGGTCTTAGAAATGCCGCCCAAACATTTCAATGCTTCATGGATTTAGTTCTAGCCGACTTGCCATTCGTATTCACGTATATTGACGACACTCTAGTTGGCAGCAAAGACGATAATGAACACCTACAACATTTACACAAAGTATTCGAACGTTTCTGCCAGTTTGGCCTTGTTATCAACGTTTCGAAATGTATGTTCGGTGTACCTTCACTGGAATTCCTGGGACACATGGTGACACCCAACGGAATAACTCCATTAGCAAAAAACGTAGAAAGCATACAAAATTTTTCAAGACCCAAGTCTAAACGATCATTACGCCGTTTTCTCGGATTAGTCAACTTTTATCATCAATTTATACCGCACTGCGCAGAACTATTACAACCACTACACGATCTCATAGCTGAAAAGTCTAAGAAAACGGCTATAATTCAATGGAATGAAAAAGCTATTTTGGCATTTCAGCAAACAAAAGAAACACTTTCAAATACAGTATTGCTCCATAATCCAGACTCATCTCCAGATGTAAAAGTTGCACTCTTCACGGATGCATCCGATGTTGCCGCCGGTGCAGTACTACAACAATTCACCAACAACAAATGGGAACCACTAGGATTTTTTCAAAAAAATTCCAACCTGCAGAAGTAAAATACAGTGTATTCGGTAGAGAATTACTAGCAGTATATCTTGCAATCAAGCATTTCCAATATTTTCTAAAAGGTCGACACTTCGTCATTTTTACTGACCACAAACCTCTCACATTCGCAATGAATACCAAATTAGAAAATCATTCACCTAGGGAAGCAAGACACCTAGATTTCATTTCAACATTCACTACTGACATACAATACATCGCAGGAGACCAAAATACAGTTGCTGACACCTTGTCTAGGACTAACTTACACCATGTAATCGCACACAATGACATCATACAACCTGAACTACTCTACGAAGAACAAGTATTAGATGACAACATACAAAACTTATTACAAAATCCACAGTCACTAAAAATTTTGCTTGCACCAGTACCAGGAACTAATATCAGCTTATACGGCGATACTGCTCTGTCTAGGCCTCGACCAATAATTCCAACTAATTGTCGACAACGCATTGTCAACACACTTCATGGTATATCGCATCCAGGAATCACAGCAACAAGAAAACTCATCACTGAGCGTTTTATATGGCCTTCAATCAATAGAGATGTAAAATTATGGCTAAAACCTGTATAACTTGCCAAAAAAACAAAATACAAAGACATACACATTCAACAACATCGACCTGTACCCCACCAACAGCAAGATTTGACAAGATACATATCGACATAGTAGGACCTCTACCACCATCACAAGGAAATTATTATATTTTAACATGTATAGACCGATTCACTCGTTGGCCTGATTGTGGATGGTATTCACCCGTTTGGAGTACCATCCACAATCACCACAGATAGAGGACGACAATTCGACTCACTTCTATTCAACCACCTATTTAACATCTTAGGAACAAAACATATTAGAACTAAATCATACCATCCTCCTTCTAATGGAATGATAGAGAGATTCCACCGGCACCTTAAAACAGCATTGAAGACCACCAAAGATCCACGGCAATGGAGCATACATCTACCAATAGTGCTCCTCATGCTTCGCTGTGTGATCAAAGAAGATCTACAGGCATCACCTGCCGAACTAGTATACGGTACAACTCTCAAACTTCCTGGAGATATCTTCACAGCCGACTACAATGCTTTAACCAGGAGTGCCCTCCTACAAAATTTAAGATATAATATGCGGATACTATTACACAAACCACCACGCATACCATCAGCACGACCACTTTTCAGAAATCCCAATTTAGACTCAGCAACCCATGTTTTTGTTCGTGCTGGCATCACACAACACCCACTTTCTGCACCATATCAAGGTCCATATAAAATCCTCAACAAACATGAAAAATATTTTACTCTGGACCTTAATGGTCGCACAGACAATGTCTCTATTGATAGACTAAAACCAGCATTCCTCATAGATATTAATGAGAAAGAACCTGATAGCATAGAAACAATACCTCCTATCACTAATGACGTACCCCCACCTCTAGTAATAGACACAACAGTCTCCTCTACAAACATTACTAGTAACAATACAAATACTCCTCCTTCCCCACCCACCTCAATCGAAACCTCTACAACCCCAGGCATGCTCACATGATCATGCACTCGTGCCACCCGTGTACAATTTAATGTAAATTCTTCTCGTCCTTCTCGAACTTAATTTCTTGCAGGGGGGTACTGTGGAGATATTCCTCTCCACTTAGCAACACAAACTCATGACATAAACGATCAATATTTAAAATTTTAAATATTAAAAAGATAGAACAGAATCATTTCATGTTCTGTTCATCCCTATTCTCAATTTCAAAATTTGAAAAGGGGGAACAGAAAATGAGAAGGATAAAATCAGTTTACGTTTAGCTTTTGAAAAATACAGTCGCACAAAACCTCCCATCTCTGATGAACAATATTTATTATAATATTATAACTATATATATGTGATGTTGATTTAGTTAAAATATTGCAGTTACATGTATTATAATTAACAATTTTAAACTTTTAATGTTTGATTATAAAAGTTACTTTTAATCATACACGTGGATTATGCTCACCTCTCTCCTTCAGAGTTAAGATAAGTTTTGAAATGCAAAAGGAACGTAATTCTATAAACATAATTTAATTATCAAGATAAAATATCTTACAATTAAGTTATTCTGAACATTTAAAATAACAGCCTTCTACAGTTGCAAAATGAAAACCGCAGTGAAAATCCAAGCTGTTTTATTTGAAACATTTAGCTATTTAACATTCCAGCTATTTCTCTACCTAGTCACCTCTCCGACTGAGACATTTCATAGCATAGAGCCAAATGTTCTAGAATAAAAGGCAGCCTTCTGACCTTGAAGCCATTTCTGTACACCAGTCTGCATTGTCTCGGTCAAACTTCTGTCCTCCTAGCCAGCATTTCATTGAGAAAAGAGATGGAAGTCGGAGGGAGCTAAGTCCGGGCTGTATGGTGGGTGCTGAAACACTGGCTCAGAGGCAAAAGTTTGACTCGGACAACGAGCTGCAGACCGGTGTGCAGAATTGGCTGGAACAGCAGGCGACTGCCTTCTAAGATGAGGGTATAGAAAAGTTGGTGCCACGCTATGACAAATGTCTCAGTTGGAGAGGTGACAGTGTAGAGAAATAGCTGGAAGGTGTACCTAAACGTTTGTTCCAAATCAAACAGTTTGGATTTTCACTGTTGTTTTCATTTTGCAACCGATCGGACCTTGTAAAAAAATAGTTTCAGTCTCCAATATTATTTTGTTTGTTCTCTATTTGCTGCATTACCAAAGCAGACATGGGAGTAGGTTGTCTGCAAGGATATGGTGGTGTTTTGGGTAGTTGGGTTATGGGAAGGAGGTGTGTGGGATTGGAGGGCTAGAACCCACTGGTGGTATAAGGGTATAATGATGATGCTCTCTATATGCTACTTTAATAAACTTTATTCATTACACTGTAAAACAAGCTGTAAATAAATGGCATGTCTTTAAGTGCTTCTACAGCAGATTTTCATGCTGAATTCAAATTTGCAAACAGATTTTGTCCATCACCTAAGACTGCTAAGATATTTCAAAATACAGAAATGTAACTGCTAGGCTTAGTGTGCATTCATTCCCTGTCTGGTATAAATGTTGAGGTTGATTCCATTTGAGAAAAGGAAAAGATGTGTCAGCAAACATTCAAACTGGTTAGCTCACTGGCACTGCGGTCACTAGGTGGTGTGGGGGTGCAGGCTGCATTGGGTGCCACCAATCACACCATGGCACCATACAAACAGCACACTGAGTGACACCAAACCTAGTGATGTCTGCTTGCTGGTACCCCTGTTATCCTTTGTAGATTCAGTCATTTGTGTGATATGGCATCCAGAGGTTGTATGATAACTCCAGATTTCCATCACCAGATTTGAGATATGTGAGTGGGATAGTTGAGGCTGGAAACATTACTATGTGAAGAAGAATTGGCATGTCAGAGATGAATCCATGAACTGCTGGTGCAATGCAACAAAATCCTTATGCTACCTCTTCACATAAAATTGAGATTAATAAAAAATTTTGTTAAGAAACTTGATAGCAACAGTGATGCTTTTCGTTTTTTTTGCATAGTAAGTCTCCACAGGTCAGTGAAGCTAAAATTAAAGAGGGTATATTCATTGGTCCTCAGATAAAAATTATCATGGCTTGCTCAGTGATAATGAAAAAGATACATGGGTAGTGTTTAAGCCAGTGGTAGGCAACTTCCTTGGCAACAAGAAATCAGCAAATTATGTGCATCTTGTGGAGCAGTGCATTGATGCAACATGTCTCAAAATTCATCTTTTTGACTCACACCTTGCATTCTTTCCTGAGAACATGGGTGCAGTCAGTGATGAGCATGGTGAATGGTTTCACCAAGACATTGCAGTGATTGAGTCATGTTACCAGGGTCGATGGAGTGCAGCAATGCTGGTAGACTACTGCTGGACACTTCCCTGAGACGTCCCAGAGGTTAAACATAGATGACAGTGAATGGCCAAAGGCGTGTATCTCACAGCATTTGTCTTTTATGAGACTGCTGCTATAGGGGTGCAATGGACCTCTGGTAAGATCCCTGGCTGGGCATAAGGGGTAAAAGGATAAATGAATGAAATAAAGGCACAGAGAGAATTATACTTCTGGTCTATTTTCCCTCCAACACCATTCAGCAATGGAATACCCTTGTGGAGGACAAAGTGCAGGGCTTACCGAAGGGGAACGCCGCCATTGCAAGTATTGTAGGGGGCCCAAACAGCTATAATTTAGAGTTTTAAGAGTTTTACAGAATCTTATGTAGCAATGAGTTAGTCTCTCCATTGATAAATTGGCCATAGAGGCTGCTTGCAGTGAATTAGAATTAGAATAAAAATAGTGACAAATGGAGAATAGTAGCATCATCATCATTCTCACCCTTCTCCCGCCTGAGGCAGGGTCATGTCTGCGGGTTCTAATCGTCCACTCCCACTTATCCCCCACCAAGTCCCTCTCCACCCCGCATACCTCCAAATCCCTTTGCACCACCTGCTCCCATGTCCGCTTTGGTCTTCCTCTACCCCTCGTGCCCCCAATCACAAGCAGTCCCACAATGGACCTAATAAGTTCCTCCTCCCCTCTTCTTCTCACATGCCCCTACCACCTCAACCGATTTTCTCTCATCTTTTCTGTGATGTCCCCCACCCCCAGGCTTCCTCTGCCACTTGCATTTCCCTTTCATGGTTCTTCCTAACTGCCCAACACTCTGAGCCATACAGCATAGCGGGCCTAACGACTGTTCTGTAAACTTTACCCTTCAACTTCATCGGGACCTGGCGGTCGCACAGGACCCTACTTGCCTGTCTCCACTTCAGCCATCCTGCCTAAATCCTATGGGTCATGTCAGAATCTCCCCATTGCTATGGAAGACTGACCCCAAATGCCAAAACTCTTGCACCACTTGAATCTCGTCTCCCCCACAACGAATCTCACCCTCTTGTACCTGACCACTGAAATTGAAAGCTGGGTACTCAGTCTTCTTCATGTTTACCTTAAGGCCCCCTCTTTCCATTGCCGTTTTAATATCTTGTAGGCCCTTTTGTGCATCCTCTTTGGTCTCTTCAAGCCTTCCCACATCGTCTGCAAATACTAGGCACTGACGGACCCATTCCCCTATTCCTGTCAGCAGCTCATCCATTACTAGAGTAAATAGATATGGGCTAAGTGCTGACCCTTGATATAAACCAACCTGCACATTGAAGGATGCCATATTTCCCATGTTATCCTCACCCTAGCAATGGAACGCTGATGCATATCCTGCACTATCCTAATATGGCCTTCCTTGACCCCCTTCTTCCTTACAACACTCCTGACTACCTGTTTAGGGACATATCATATGCCTTCTCTAGGTCAATCAATACTGCATGGAGGTCCTTCTTTGCTGCTCTATGCTTCTCTACCATCTGTCATAGAATAAAGATTGGTTCCATGGTGGACCTACCAGGCATAAACCCAAATTGGTTTCCCCAGACACTAGTTTGGCCTCAGAGGCAACATTCTATGACTCGCTCCCACAGCTTCATAGAATGGCTCATTACCTTTATGCCTCTATAGTTTCCACAGTCCTATGCATCACCTTTGCCCTTAAACAGTGGAACTATCCAACTCTCGCCATGCAGATGGCATCCTGTCCCCATTTGCTAACTTATTAAAAAGCCTCACTAGGCATGTGATTCCTGTGGTCCCCAAGGTGTGCCAAACATCAATGGGGATCTTATCTGGGCCTACTGCTTTGTGACCTTTCATTTTTTTGAAGGGCTCTCACTATTTCAGGCTTAACTCACCCTGTCCACTGCCTGTGGGTGGGTGGGGTGCTGTCTGGTACTGTTAAATGGATTGCAGCATTTAAGAGGTTGTGGTAGTATTCCTCCCACCTTTTCCTTACCTCTGCTGGTTGGAACAGGACCCTACCATTGATATCTTTAACTGTTATAGCCCTGGTTACATCCTTACTAGTCCTATCCTTGGTTTTGGCCAATCTAAAAGCTACATTCTCTCATTCCCTAGTTCCCAACTTCTTATACAAAGCCTCATATTTCTGATACTTGGCCAGGGCAATGGCCTTCTTGGCAATTTTCCATGCCTGAATACAGTCTGTCTTTGAAACCTGATCTCCCATTTTCCACCACCTATGGAATGTCACCTTTTTTTAGTTTTATGGCAGCAGCCACCTCCTCATTCCACCACCATGTTTGCCTACCCTGAGACGTTCCTCCTACCCTGGCTATACCAAACAGGGCCTCTCCACATCGCCTAATCTTCCTAGCAACCCTGTCCCACATGGCATTGGCAGACCCATCCCAATCCCAGTTGACCTGGCTGAGAACCTCCTGTTGGAATTCATCAGCATTGGTGGCCAACTTCCACCACCTAATGACTGGCTCTCCCTTCCAAGTATGCTTCCTAACTACTCCCTTCATTAGTAATTCCATCATGAGCAGCTTATGTCCACTTCCCTTCTGAAAGTCCTCACTGGGTAGTGCTCAGCAATCCTTGACCTCTGCACTGTGCTGCTCTCTAATCATGAAAAAGTCTATTTGGGACCTCCCTTGTGGTGACTGAAAAGTGATTAGGTGCTTTTCCCTCTTCTGGAACCATGTATTGGCCAATGTAAGGCCATGTGCTTGTGCTGTCTCTAGTACCTTCTGCCCCTCAGGGTTTATTGTACCATACCCCCAACCCCCATGGATCTCCTCATATCCTAGACCATCCTTGCCCACATGACCATTAAAGTTACCCCCAATAATTAAACGCTCATTTCCCTTGCCTGTCTCACAGTGCTATTTATGGATTGTACCACCTCATCAAAGTCATTCTGAAATTTACTTTTGTTTTGTCACCCAGGCCTGCTTGGGGAGCATATGCACTTATGAGGGGGAGACCCATACCCTGCCAAACTACTGTAACTTGCATTATCCTACTGCTAATTCTCCTAACTGAGGTGACCCCCTGCTGCAACTCATTACTCAATATAATCCCCACCCCGTTTCGTCCCTCTTTACTACCTGTACATATAAGTTTATACCCTTCTCCCAGTGCCCATGATCGATTTTCCTTCCACCTCATCTCCTGGAGAAAAGTGATGCTAATGTGTCTAAGTTTAAGGGTTTCCACTAGTTCCCCCATTTTCCCTGACAGGGTCCCCACATTCCAGGTTCCTAACTGCAGCTTAACCCCTTTTAGTGTGACAGCTCTGACTGGGGGCACCCCAGCCAGATGTCTAGAACCCACGGTCATAGTGACAGGGCTACCTGTGGGGGGATGGCATCCTACCCCACAAGAGACACTTGATGTGTTTCCGTCTGTCATGTGAGCAGAGGTCTCACACTCACATGACAGTTCACCACTGAAACCTCCAACCAAAGAGGTACAGTCCTTGGACTGCATGTCTCTGACAGGCAAGGCTACAATCTAGAATAGAAACAATAAAACAATGAGGGAATAACAGAAAACAATAAGACAACAAGGGGGTAACAAAAAAGCAATAAAACAACAAGGAAATAACAATAAGAACAAACAATAATAATAATAATAATGGCAATTTAGCTGCAGGAATTTGGTCCCACAGCATGGCGTCTGTCGATGCAGGCGACACTCGTGCCACACTGGAGGACGATGGGAGCAGCAGAAATCATGTGAGGTCAGGCTTAAGCAACCAGCCTCACGCCAAGCCCCTCACATCATCTACAGTCCCCAAATTCCACAGTCCTACCATGATCTTCAGTGATGGGATGATCGGATCACCTTGGAAAAGGCAATAGTTTTTCTTTACTTCTCTGAAAAAAACGGTTTAAAAATGGCCAAAAAATTGCGAGCACACACGGCACATATCTAATGGTCATGCGGCAGCTAGCGGTCCTAAACTGAGAATAGAAGCAAAACCCCCAAAATTTAATATTGATATATCTCGAGAACGGTAGGTGCTAGATAAAAACTGTTTTCCTTTTTGAAATCAGCAGGTCAAAATTGACCCTAAATAGTCTTTGGATGATTACATATTTTCCAAAAAAATTTTTTTGTTGTACAGTGTTATTAATGATAATTTACTTTTAATCATAAAATTAAAGTTTGTGTTTTTGTCCCATCTTCAAAAAAGGTCCACCACCACTGATCTGTGGCAAGGCCAGATACCCATTTATGTCCTAATGGAACACCTGCAGGATTTGTTAGATGGTATTTTTATGACATTGCACAACCTGTAATGATGGTCATTCTAATGTTTAATTTAAAAGTACAGGCTAACCCCGATAATGAAGACCCCAGATAACGAAATTGTCCAGCTGTTGAAGACAGTAGATACCAGCCAAATGAGAATCGATTAGACCTCAAATTCTACATTCTGGATAATAAAACACTTGGTTGATGAAGACACTTCTTGTGGGTCCCTTAAGGGTCGTCATTATCAGGCTTGGACTGTATTTAGATTTCAGAGTAATGCTTGTTATTTAGAAGGACAGCTAGACACACTTTTGAATTAGGATTTTAAGGTGATAAGTCGTCATTGTTGCTTATGCATTATACATATATTATTGTGAGTATGTTATATTATAATAAAAGTTACAAATGTCAGATCATGATCCTGAGATGTGGGATGCAACAATTGAGTGCCATTTTAAAATCCATCAAATTAACACCGATTCCTGAAATATCAATCTTGTTATTAATGCATTGACATGTCAGACATCAGAGATCCAGATAGCACCACCTAAAGATGCATATGAGGCTATTAAAAGCTGTCGCCTTATGAAGCTCTCTCTCTTATTGATGGAAGCTACAACTTTTAACAAATCAGCAATTAGGGAACAAGAAACCAACAGCTCCTGCACAAGATACAATAACTTTCAAGCAATCAATAACTCCCGTGGAGACACTTAAATTGCTAAGGAGTTATTTCTAACCAGTTTGCCTCGCCAAGTTTGTGTGGTACTGGCAACAGCTGAGCCCTCGCCCACTCTTGACAAATACTGTTGGTCTAAATTTCTGAAAAAAATCATAGTTGTTAGATACTTCAGTTCTGCAGCTCAGTGTCATTTTGTATCTGCCATCAGTTAATGTTTCCATTGCCCAAGGCAGTGAGATATTAAAAGTTAACAAAGATTGAGGAGCTAATAATAATTTGCTGTAATTGTAACAGTCATTCCTATCAAATGTCTTCAAATAATAGACAAAGTCCATGCTCACATCCTAATTGAAGACACCAAGACAGGGGTGACTTTCTAATTCTAATTCACAACACTGCAAGCAGCCTTATTTGGCCAATATGGCAGTGGAGAGACCAACTCTCATTCTTACATACATTACTAAAAAGCTCCCAAAACCCCGGGCTTAAATTCCTGTGATCCCGCTACAACACTAGTAATGGTAGGGTGGCTTTTTATTAGGCCCTCCACCTTATCCTTTCCAAGGCCATTCCATTGTCGAATGGTCCTTGGTAAGAAAGACCAGTAATATGTGTCTGTCTGTGCCCTAATCTCCTTCAATTTATACAAATGATCCTTTCTCCCTTTGTAATTAGCAGGGGACACACATCCCACCAGAGGTCCATCACACCCCAGCAGCAGCAGTCTGATAAACAGACTTATGCTGTGAGATGTTCGACGCTGGCTTAGTGTTTCCCAACCTAGTTCCCTGATCATGTCAGACACACTATCCCTGTGAGAAAACCTGTGGAATACAATTCTTGCTGCCCTCCTCTGTATCCTTTCAATCTCCCAAGATAATTCCTGCCTGAAGGGAAACCAAATTGGACTACCATACTCCATAATTGGTCGCACCATTGAAATATATGCTGTTTCCCTCACCTCCCTTGTGCTGTCCCGAAGGACCCTACTAATCAGACGGAGGAATTGACCAGCCCTCCCAACTAATTTATTTATATGATCCTTCCAGGTACCTTGGTTATTTAAAATTGTTCCAAGATGCTTATGGGTGCCAACTCTCTCAACCCTAACTCCACCTATATAGTAATCAAAGCCAAGTAGCTCCCTAGATCTAGATATTGTAAGAATCCTACACTTTTTCAGATTCAATGGCAGTTCCCATTTTACACACCAATTGTAAATCTTATTGAGATCCTGTTGTAATTGTGCACAGGATGATAACCCCTCATCTAACACCCAGGCAGTACATGTGTCATCTGCAAATAGTTCAAGGAAGGAACTAATGTCAAATCCTATATCATTAACATAGAGCATGTACAACAAAGGACCCAAAACACTTCCCTGAGGTACCCCTGATGTGGCTGGTTTCCATTCAGATGCACTACCCTTGTACATTACCCTCTGTTGCCTATCAAGCAGATATGACCTTACCCACTGAGTAACCTTACTATGTATCCCTAGACTTGACATTTTTGAAATCAGCTTATCATGGGGCACCATGACAAAAGCCTGTTCAAAGTCTAAGAATACAACATCAACCTGCTTTCTGTTGTCTAAAGCCCTTTGAATATAATCCATCAAGCAAGCCATTTGGGTGTCCCATGACCTCCCTTTCCTAAATCCATGCTGAATGTTGCTAAGGATGCCATTCTTTTCCTGATATCCCATAATAGGGGAGAATAGGATGTGTTCAAAAACCTTGGATACAGCACTCGTTAATGAAACAGGTCTATAGCACTTAGGGTCTGCTGTGTCTCCTGACTTGAAAATTGGTACCACATTAGCCAGTTTCCATGATGATGGAACAATACCCATGTCTAATGACTTTCTAAATATTTCCACCAGGTGATAGCTAAGTATCCCTGAAAGTCGCTGTATAATATATGGAGGAATGCCATCAGGACCTGCAGCCTTATGAACCACTGATTTGTGTAGTAGTTTCTCAATTCCCACCCTACTTATATTAACCTCATCCATTCTCCGTGGAGAATCACTATCAAGTACCAGCTGGAAGTTCCTCCTACTGGTTGCAAAGCTTTTTGCAAATGCATCAATGAAAACATTTGCAATCATAAGACTATCCTTAACTACATTTCCTGAACTATCTTTAACCACTGTATCCCTATAACCCTCTTTCCTACACCTCTTCACATACCCCCAGAAAGCTTTTGGATTTTTCTTAAGCCTGTCTCCCAATATGTTTTTATGAAAATTCTTGTAAGCCTTCTTCACATACACTTTAACCATTTTCCGGGCCTTCTTATAAACTAACTCAGTATTGGCATCCCTCCCTCTCCTAAGTGCATTCCTAGCCTTTCGCTGATTCCGCAAAACTACCTTCACCTCTTTTGTATACCATTCAGGAAAAGTATTATCCCTTATAATCTTAGTGGGGACAGCTAGCTGCTTGCCCTTCTCTATAAGGGCTAGGAATCGTTGCCAAGATTCCTCAACACCACAGGTATTAACAATGGTATAAAAATCATTTAACTCATATTCTAGATATGATTTAAAATATTCCCAAATTGCCTTATTGTATTGGTATGCCACCCTGTCTGGTGCCACCTTTCTAGGTAACCTTTTAGCTATCACCACCCTTAACCCTGCATGGTCACTAATTCCTTCAATGCACTCTACAGTGTTGATAGAGCTAGGCACATTTGTAAATGCTAAATCTAAAATTCCTCCTTTATCATGTGTAGGCATTGTCACAATCTGTTCCAATCCATTATAGTACAACTGTTCCAAAAATAGGTTCAGAGAACCTGATAACCTGGAATTTGAATTAGGCTGCACACAGCCCCAATCCAACCCTGGTAAATTGAAGTCCCCTCCAAGAATTACTAGTGGTACCTTCTTCTTTTGATATATATGCTCCAATGATTGTGACAGTCTGGTAAGTGGGAGTGGATCATCACCTGGTGGACGATAGAAGCCAACTACATAAATTCCCCCACCATGAGAGCTTGCAACATGACAACATACCATTTCACAATCTTCCTCATATTGCAGTTCCCTATAACTCTCCAGGGATTTATCTATTGCTATAAAGACTCCACCCCCTTTGCCTGTTTCCCTATCCTTTCTATAAACTACAAACTTATCTGAGAAGATCTCTGCTGATTTGATGTCTCCCCTTAGGAATGAATTTTTAAATACCACTTAAATATTTATTTTTCTTTACAATCTCCTAGTGCAGCATTTCCCAACCTGTGGTGCGTGTACCACTGGTGGTATGCGAAAAAAAACACTGAAGAACAAATTTTTACTTTGGAAAAAATACATTTCTCACTTAGTGCTAGATTTATTGAATAAGTTATGCTGATTATTTATCTGTTCTCCATTTTGTGCTAGGACATCAGGTTCTCTGGTAATTCATAGGGCTGCAGTTCCATTAAGACATTAATTGCGAATGGACATCATACTCTACATAATTTATGTTAATAATATAGGACTTGACATGATATAGGGCATTTATGTTAATGACATAGGGCTATCTGCAGATGAGACCTGCATTGCAAGGCTGGTGGATGAAGGGTCTTGAGGGTGATTTGATCTTGCTTACTGCATAGGTGGTGTGAGGGTTAAGAGGGTTGAGATCCAGGAGTTCCTTGGAATCATTCTAAATACTATGGTCACCTGGAGGGAGCACACCAACAAAGTGATTGGGAATACTGGGCATGCCCTCCGTTTGGTTAGTAGAGTCCTATGGGACAGCACAAAGGAAAGTTTTTCCCTGGTATGGCCAATTGTATAGTATTGTAGTCCAATTTGGTATCCCTCTTAGCCGGGGTTTATCTTGGGAAATTGAAATGATTCAAAGGAGGGCAGCAAGAATTGTGTTATATCACTTCTCTTGAAGATTGAGTGTCTCACATATGATCACAGAACGTCTTTGGCAGCTTATCCCTTGCAGAGTATAGAGGGATCAGGGCACAAACTGAAGGGGATCAGGGCACAAACAGATTTGTATTACTGATCTTTTTCTGAGGGTCATTTGGCAATGGAATGCTCTCGGTGAGTATACTGTGGCAAACTTTCTGCAAGAAAGTGGCATTACAGCAAGTAGGCAATGCATGACAATAGATGCTATGCTTCAGGTGGGTTACAAATCAGGAATGAGAGTCATTCTCTCTACTGCCAAATTGACCTATAAGGGCTGCTTGCAGTGTATTCAATTAAATTATAATGCAATCATGTTCCCAGTGGCTCGCTAATCTGTCAGGGAAACAAAACTCCACTATCAACTGGTCACCTAGGACTAATAGCTAGCCAGTGACAATAGGTAGGCTAAAGTACAGCCAGATTTCTTTCATACTGTATGTCATTTACTGCTTTATTAACAACTATCACTAAAATTTTAAAAAAGGGGAATTACAAAAAATGTGAGGGTCGCACAGTAGAACGAAAGTCATTTTTGTGAACAGCATACAAAAATACATAAAATAGCTCTATTGGTGTTTCTGTATTTTTTTGGCTATTCTACAGTGTAATCAATAATGGCGGACATAAAAAGTTAGAAAAAAGTAAATCATGAAAATATAATAGAAACGTTTTTTCCTATAATTCATAAAAATTATTTTAATTAATAATATTATACAGTAAAGTTCTTAATACATATAGTCAATGATTGGCAATTTACTTAACAATATTAATATTTGAGGGAAAAATTTTTAGACAAGCAACACGTATTTTTTGTGGTGCATCCCATTTTGAATTCTGGAAAATGTGGTCACCCTATAAAATTTATAATGCAAATAAAGTTAGACTATTTTTCACTGGTATGGCCATTAGTGGAGTACTTGACATGAAGAAGGCATATGATAGTTTCCCAAGACAGGTACTATGGAGTGTTTTAAGGAAGAATGGGGTTGATGAAGGCCATATTAGGACAGTGCAGGATATGTTTGAGGATTCCATTGCTAGGGTGAGTACAGCATGGAAAAACACTGCATGCTTGAAAGGTGCAGGTTGGTATGCATAATGGGTCAGCACTTAGCCCATATCTATTCACTCTAGTAATGGATGAGTTGCTGATGGGAATACGGGAATGAGCCCCTCAGTTCCTGGTATACGCAGATGATGTGGGAAAGCTTGGGCCTCGAAGACATTAAGACAGCTATGGAAAGAGGGGGTCTTAAAGTATACATGAAGAAGACAGAGTACCTAGCTTTCAATTTTAGCGGCCAGGGACAAGGGGGTGAGATCCGTTGTGGCGGTAAGGGTATACCCGCTTTGCTTTATGGCTCAGAATGTTGGACAGTTAGGAAGAACCATGAAAAGGGAATGCAAGTGGCTGAGATGCAAATGCTGTGCTACATGACTGGGGTGTCACGAGCTGACAGAGTTCGTAAAGATTACGTTAGAGGTAGCTTGGGGGTGGGAGACATCGAGTAAAAGATGAGGGAGAAGCGGTTGAGGTGTTATGGGCATGCGATGAGGAGAAAGGAGGAGGAGCTTATGAGGTCCATTATGGGTATGCAGGTGATTTAGGGCAACAGGGATTGGGGAAGACCAAAACGAACGTGGGAGTAGGTGGTGCTGAGGGACATGGAGACATGCGGGGTGGAGTGGGACTTGGTGGGGGATAGGTGGTAGTGGAGGATAAGAGCCTGGAGAGCTGACCCTGCCACAGGTGGGAGGAGGCTACGATGATGATGATGGCCAATAGTGTAGTACAGTAGTCCAATTTGGTTTCCCTTTAGGCAGGGGTTATCTTGGGAAATTGAAATGATCCAGAGGAGGGCTGCAAGAATTGTGCTGAATCGCTTCTCTCATAGGTTGAGTGTCTCAGACATGATCATGGAATTAGGGTGGGACTCACTACATCAGAGGCAGGTATCTGACAGCAGTAAGCTTTTTCACAGATTGCTGAAATTAGGATATGAGGGTATCCCGGGGGCAACTTATCCCTGGTTGACTATAGGGGAGGAAGGATCATCCCTTCAAATTGAAGGCGGTTGGGGCACGAACAGACTCGAACAGACTCGTATTATGGGTCTTTTCTTCCAAGGGTCATTCGACAGTGGAATTCTCTCAGTGAGGATAATGTAAGTTTCTTCAAGGCGGTGCCATTATAGCAGGTATGCAATATTTGGCTGAATAGATGTTATGCTTCAGGTTTTTGGGGGTTCAATGGGTCATAAATTAGGAATGAGTCATTCTCTCCACTGCAAATTTGGCCTATCTGGGATGTTTGCAGTGTATTCAATTAGAATTACAAAATAACACACTCACAACAACAATATTTCACGAAATACAATCATTTTTATGAAGTGGTACAATTCAGCGTGATGTACTACCAAGTGGTACGTGTGCCAAAAATGGTTGGGAAACACTGTCCTAGGGATTTCTCCCTCAGTACGTAAATATTGTGTTGAACACACCACTTCTCATCTGATCACTGAAGTTAAACAATGCAACCCCAGTTAGTACTAACATTGGTGGGCGATTGTGAACACTGGGTACTACTAATGCCCAAAAATCGTCATAACACTGCAGTGTCTGTGTAATCTGCAATACAACTTTGCAATGGATGGGACTCTAATAACCTTTGTAGTTGAAGGGCCCTAATACACCAATGTTAGATGGAGGTCCTTCTCTCTTAGAAAGGGCCTAGTAACAACTGGTTAGGGCCTAAACCACTTTAAAAGAAAAAAACAAAACACTTAAAAACTAACCCTGAGCTGTTGCCCCCAATT
>JAAFCE010004209.1:24781456-24819626 GCA_013389805.1 Trigoniulus corallinus | reverse complement strand
GCAGGACAAGGAATCATCGGAAGAAAAAGAAGAAGATCTTCCAAACACCAACAAGTCAGTCAAATACATATACAGTCCTAATGCGTCCTAGAACAGGCTGTCATTTTTCCTAAATCCTGTGAAAAAGTTCACTTTTCGACTAATAAGAAATATCTACAGTAGACTTAACTATTCAGCTTGAATCTGTCTGGACTATACATCCTTGTTTAAGAATCTCACCCTTCTCCCGCCTATTTCCCACCAGGTTCCCCTCCACCCTGCTTATCTCCATATCCCTTTGCAACACCTGTTACCATGTCTGTTGTGGTCTTCCTCTACCTCTGGTGCCCCCAATTAACTGCAGTCCCACAGTGGACCTGCACATTGAAGCATGCAGTGTTTCCCCTTTCTGTCCTCACCCTAGCAATAGAACCATCATACATGTCCTAATATGTCCTTCATCAACCCCTTTCTTTATTAAAACGTTCCATACTACATGCATCTCCACCAGGTCAATGAATACTGCATGGAGGTCCTTCTTTGCTGCTGTGCGCTTCTCTATCATCTGGCATACAATAAAGATTGGTTACTAGGGTGACCAGACATACCGATTTCAGACTACATGTCCCGCCGTCCTGCTCTTGTCCCAGGGGACGCCCCGTTTATCCCAGCAGGACGCCCCGTTTATCCCACTTTGTTGGCAACTTCTCAGAAGCATTCACTCGTCAATGAAACACGTTTATAGAGCACCCACACAGAATGATCCTTCTACAGTACATTGGCAACTGATCATCGTCTGCATATAAATTAAAGCATCCTGTGCTGGACCCATCCTGTGACCCATAAAATCAATAGGGATGGTTAAAGTGGAGACAGGGAAGCGGAGTCCTGTGTGATAATAGGGTCCCAATCGGGTTAAAGGGAAATTCTGCAGGGCAGTGCTGGGCAGAGTGCTGGGCAGTGAGGAAGAGCCACGTCAACAGAATTCAAGTAGCTGAGATGGTAATGCTGTGGTACATGAGTGGGGTGTCGAGAGGAATCGCCGAAAAGAATGAGGGAAAACAGGTTGAGATGGCATGGACAGATAATGAGAAGAGGAGAGGAGGAGCTTGTTAAGTCCATTTCAGGAATGCAGGTGGTTGGCAGCAACCGGGGCAGGGGAGGCTGAAGCAGACGTGGGAGCAGGTTGTCTGTAATGCTATGGCATTGTGTGAGGTGGAGGGCTAGAGCCCACATACCCGACCCTGCTGCAGGTGGGATAAGGGTATGGTGATGATGATGATTGATGGACACATTCAAGTTATAAGGAACAGTGGATACGAAGTGACAAGTTTTGTTCTTTGCTCTTCAGGAAAGCATGTCTCACCACCCCTACTTGGGCGTACTCACCAAAAGCCCCCGTCCCACTTTGCCCTCTGGAAAATCTGGTCACTTTAGGTTACAGGCGGGGACCCTACCAGGCATAAACCCAAATTGATTTCCCCAGACACTAGTTCAGTCTTTGAGGTGACATTCTGTGACACACTCCCACAACTTCATAGAATGGCTCATCCGCTTTATGCCCCTATAGTTTCAACAGTCCTGGGCATCACCTTTGCCCTTGAACAGTGTAACTATCCAACTCTCACCATGCAGATGGCATCCTGTCACCATTTGCTAACTTACTGAAAAGCTTCCCTAGCCATGTAACCCCTGCTGTCCCCAAGGTGTGCCAAACATCCATGGGTATTCTATCAGGGCCTACTGCTTTTTTGACCTTGTAGGTGGCCATTACCAGTGGAATGTGGTATAGGCCCATAACCTGTAGAGAAAATTTTAGAGTTTGGCCCAAATTCCTGTTGGGACCAGGTTCTTGTTTGAAAATTGTCCTGAATCTCTCAAAAAAAATTTTCACTGTTGTTGTCAGTTGCTGTAGGTATATGCTAAATTACCAAATTCAGGTTGTTGAATTTCACTTATCAATCAGATCAACACTTTGAGTAAAATATTCTCAGTTCAATGTATATCTTCCACATTCAAATTCACTTGTTTCCACCCCAAATGTTAGATTTCACTTTAGGAAGTTAGTTTCTTCCTATTTTAATTCACTAGACTATGCTAATTTATATTACCATCAGACTGCTAATCGGGACTCACAGTTTATACTCCTAATGGAGACATCATTTAGTCTCATTTGAAGCTGACGATTAATACTGTTCATTGAGAACTCATAGTCAAGACTGATCACTGAGATATCTAAGTCAAGACAGCTTGTTGAGACTGTTAATGTAGACTGCTCATTGCGATTTCTTAGGCAGGACTATGAATGTAGAAAGCTCATTAAGACTTATTAGGCAGGACTACTCATTGCCACGTCGAAAGCTGCAGCCATGGTGGAGTGGAGAGGAGAGAAGAGATGGATATGGAGCGATATACATCAATGAAAGCAGTGAAATGGCGCCACCTAGTGAAGAGGTGCAACTACAAGAGGGGTATTGAAAAATGGTCACCATGCTGTGAAAACAAACTTTTTTGTTTCCACCTCTCCAATTTTTTCACCTCTTTCCTATCTTCTTTCCTCCCCTCTTCACTATGGCCAGAAGACAGGCCACACAAAAATGCACAAGATAATAAAATTCACTTTAAGTTTAGTGGGTGCCAGAGGTCAAAGTTTGCAGTATTTTCCCTGGGCACTGAATACCCTGGGTATGCCACTTATTGAATTGCGAACTTTGGTTTTCATAGCAGTTCTTCTGACCTTTCTCCTCTCCGCTCCACCATGGCGCAACTGCCATGGTGGAGTGGAGAGGAGAGAGGTCTCCATAACAGTGAGGACCACTATCAAAACGAAAATTTGCATTTCAATTAGTGGCATACCGAGGGTATTCAGCACCCAGGGACAAATACTGAAATCTTCACTCTCTGGCAGCCACTAAAGTGAATTTTAATATTTTATCTTCTGGCCATAGTGAAGAATAGAAAAAGAACATAGGAACGAGGTAACGAAAGTGGAAAGGTGGAAACAAAAAAGTTTGTTTTCACAGCGCCATGACCATTTCTCAATACTCCTCTTGTAGTTGCACCTCTTTTAACTATGTGGCGCCATTTCTCTCCTTTCATTTTGTATACCACTCCTTTTCCATCTCCTCTCTACTCATCGCTCCACCATGGCCACAGCTTAAGTCTGGACTGCTCATCGTCACATCTCTTATGCTGGAATGCTTCCTCACTAACTATGTAGATATATATGATGGTTGAGTCAATTTGGTGTATGACAATTTGGCATACTTAGAAATTTGGCATACTGTATGTGTAGTACTTAAATCAGTATGCCTACTCAATTTAGTCTATGTTGTGCAAAGCCTACATCTTATTAGAATTTTCCAAATACAATGTTTTAAAACTGAAGCAAAGCAATGAAGAAATGGTAATAAAACTGCAACCAAAAACTTTTTAATAACATGAAATGTCAGAATCATCTGATGTCACCTCTCCCCCTTCCCCATTTAGGGGATGGAAAGCAAATGAAACAAACAAACCAAATACTTTACAATAATGCACAATGAATGCCTACTCTAACTGTGTTATGTTGATATGACCATTGCATTTTTGAACAAATTTGTGCACCCAAGAGATTGGTATGTATGCCAAATTGTTGTACACCAAATTGATGTGATCCCATCAGGATGATATATCCTGAGAGGGATTATCTATCTTGTGCTGTTCCCCAGCTTGCATTTGTATAAGTTCTCACCTCTATATTTTCTGTTTTCAAATTAAGGGCATATTCTTTTGTTTCCCCATTAGGTGATTTACCATTCTACATACTCCTCTTCATAATATTTTGTTATAATTGTCACTAAATTGGGAGTAGTAATTTACAACATAGGCGATATCTGGCCTACTTTGGTTGCTGATAAATAATAAACTGCCTATTAGATTCCTATAAAGTCATGGTGACCTACTTTCACTCAATGTGGCTGCTGATAAGCTAGGTGTTATCAGGAGTGATGTGGGAAAATTGGAATCTCTGGGATTAACACATTTTAAGCGGGCACTGATACAAACCAACTAAACAGTTGTAGTGCATGAAATTATGGAGAAAATTCCTGTAGCCATAAAACTACCAACATTATCATTATATTCATCAAATCTTTATACCCCATAACTGTCAGGATTAGGCCCTCCTCCCCTCTTTTCATCACATACCCATACCACCTCAGTTCATATTCTCTTATCTTCTCTGCTATGATCCCCCAGATACCCGTGTGTGCCTGGGGTAGAATAGCCACACTGCATACCTGCATGTCGTAAGAGGCGACTAAAAGGGGTGACTTTTTCTTGTCCAACTTGTTCTCTGTCGATGTAGGCTCCTCACTGAGGTGACCATAAATAAACGCCTTCCCACGTGTTTGCCATGCATGGAGACCTGCACCCCTGGGAAAAGTGGATCCTGGTGATTGAGGAGGCACATGTCCTGCGATATCTCTGGGCCACCCCACATTGGTGGCTTGGCTGACAGACATCGCAGATTAGGGTTGCGACCTACAGCCCCAACACATCACTTTGGCCACAGCTTCCATGGAAAACGGGTGGCCAAGGCGGATACCTGGTCCTGGTCAATTGGCCAGCGGTGCATGAGTTGTTATGCCCCCTAGGGTTGCTGTGAGTGGACCGGCAATCAACCCTGATGACAATGGTCTGATACTCTGGGATTATGCCACCCTAACAGTATCCTGTCCGAGGAACCTCGAAGACCCGAATGGGCGTCCCCTCGTTGGGCTCCAAGGTAGGCAAGACCTGCGGCCAGCGAATTCATAATTATTTACAATTATGGCAACAACAAAACAGAGGCTGGGGGCCTCTACAAATAACCCCACCCCTCCCCCTTCTTTACCTTTATTGACTTGTGTTGAGCCGGAAAATGGCAGGCTCGGTCCCACCCAACTGAGTGGGCAGCTACCATTGAGCTGATGGAGACATGTTCTGCTCCAACAAAGAGGCCACGTTCCCCCAGTAAGCCAACTGGAACAGGGTATGCACCCATGGCGTCTATGGCATCGGCACCTGCCCTTAAGAAGAGGCAACGACCTCTTAGCCTTAAGGTGCAGGGTTCCACTGCCGATGCAAAGCATGTTCCTGCATCTAAGATTTTAGGTGCAGTCCAACCACCATCCCTACCTTCTTCCTATCCTCCCCAGTTTATTTCTATCTCTGGGGAGGATGGTGTAGCTTTGCAGAAGGCGTTGCCCTTCCTTACTGCCAAAGCCATCAAGGACATTGCTGGTGATGTGACCTCGGTCAAGAAACTGCACAATGGCACCTTGTTTGTGGAGGCATCTGCCCCCCACCAGACCAAAGCATTACTAAAAATGCAGAAGCTCGGTGACATCCCCATTGTGGTTGAGCCCCATCGCACCTTTCTCACCAGAAGCTGTGTTCTCTGTCTGTACCCAGACAGAGGAAGATTTTGGACGCCTCTCTCTGACCTATCGGGGCCATGTTTTTATTTATACGGATGGGTCAAAAGATGGCTCCTTGGTGGGTTGGTCAGTCTTTACAACTGGTCATCTCATAGGGGGCTGCCTTCCAGGCATCACAAGTGTCTTAACTACAGAGCTCACAGCTCTGCACAGGGCACTGGAACTGAATCTATTATTGAATGACAGACGCTTTGTTATTGCAACTGACACCATATCCTCCCTTCAGCTGTTGCACACCCTTTATGGCAGACATGCCATCGTCCAGGGTGTGCACAGATTGCTGCTCGTCATTCGTAAGCAGGGCAAGACAGTGTTGTTTATGTTGGTCCCAGGGTATGTTGGCATCGTGGGCAACGAGAGGGCGGATGCTCATGGCCGTCAGGTGGCCCACTTGCCAGATATACCAGACACTGTTGTCCCCACCTCCGATGCTCTCCCGATGGTGTGGTGGGCTGTCCATGAACAATGGCGGTCCCAATGGTTTGCAGAGACCACTAACAAACTCTGCACACTGAAGGACACTCCAGTGCACTGGGTGTCCTCATGCCCCCAGTCATGGAGAGAGGAGGTTGTGCTTTCTCAGCTGCGAATCAGTCACACGTTCCTCACCCAGTCCTGCATTCTACAGGGTGAGGAACAACCATGGTGTGACTTCAGTTGGGAGTCTCTCACAGCGGCACACATCTTTAGTCACTGTGAGAGATACCATGAAATGAGAAACTGCCTGGGAGTCCGTTGTGAGCCCTTCACCTCACTTGGGGATAACCCTCAGGCTGTGGAGAGCTCGCTGGTATTTATGAAAGAGGCTGGCCTCTTTCACAAAATTTGATTATAAGCTTTTAGACATATTTGCATTTATTCTTGAAGTATTTTGGCTTTTGCCTTTTTATTTCTGTGTCTGTTTTGGCTTTTGCTGTGTTTATTGTTATGTCTGTTTTGGCTTTTGCCACTTTTATTGTTATGTCTGTTTTGGCTTTTGCTACTTTGATTGTTATGTCTGTTTTGGCTTTTGCCACTTTATTGCTATGTCTTTTTTGGCTTTTGCTGATTTTATTTCTATGTCTGTTTTGGCTTTTGCTGCTTTTATTTCTATGTCTGTTTTGGCTTTTGCCTTTATTTATTTTCTCACTACTTATTAAGCTATTGCTTTTTTATTGTAATTATTTTTATTGGGATTCTGCCTTTATTTATTGTCATCATGGTGGGTTGGCGATTTACACTCCGATCATGGTGATGGTCTTTCTGGGCCCTAATGACCTTTGTAGTCGATGGGTCCTAAAATCCCAACAAACAAACAACCAGAAACCTGAAACTGTTGCTAAGATTTTGGTTAACGAAGTAATTTCAAGACATGGGGTATGTGAGCAACTGTTGACAGAGAAAGGTCCAAACTTTACTGCTACACTGTTTCGCCAACCTATCTTTTACTTCACCATATCACCCTCAAAGTGATGCACAAGTGGAAAGATTTAATGGAACTATTGCACAAATGTTGTCACATTATGTGAATAAGTCTCAAAACGATTGGGATGAACAATTACCCCTGTTGTTATATGAATATCATTGTGCTGTACATGCCTCAACTCATGAAACTCCATTCTTCTTAACGTATGGAAGAGACTCCTTACTACCTCTAAACCTCTTGCAACCACTAGGAGACCTCTCTATTCAGAAGATTTTAACCCTCAAGCGCTCGCATAATTTTGAAAGACATTGAAGCTCGCAAGGTGGCAAACTGGCCGCCTCTCATTTTTCTTTGCATATGGCAGTTTACTAGATGTTTATAGAAAGCATCATGAGAAATCTAGTTAATTAAACAGATATAAACGAAATTAAATGAGAAACTAAACTAGATGTGATCTAGTGTGACCCTGATTCTGGTACCTTGATACTGGGACCACGATATCTTAACCCTGATACTCAGACCCTGATACTCGGGCCCTGACACTGGGGCCCTTATACTTGGACTCTGACCCTAGGACTATGATAGTGGGACCATGATAGTAGGACCCTGATAGTGGGACCCTGATAGTGGGACCCTGATTCTGGGACCCTAATCCTGAGACCCTGATACTGAGAAAATGATACTGGCACCATGATAGTCGGACCCTGATACTTGGGCCCTGATACTGGGACCATGATAGTCGAACCCTGATACTTGGGCCCTGATACTGGGACCATGATAGTCGGACCCTGATACTTTGGCACTGATACTGGGACTCTGGCAGTGGGCCCCTGCTAGTTGGACCACAATGGTCAAGCCCCAATAGTGGGACCCTGATAGTCAGACCATGGATCTGCAGTGCTTTGTCCCATGGAGCCCCAAAAATCCTGCTATGGGGAACCACTTTCCTATGAACTTGCGAGGCAGCCGAATGGCTGTTTGTGTAATCCTCCACAACCCCAGCTACTTTGAAAACGAATTGCTCCAAAATGACATGAGTTGGAAAAAAAATTTTAATTGCAAGTTGTGACCAAATATACAACTTGAGAATACTAGGTGGTCCCAATCATTTATTCAGTCCTGCTACAGTGCCACATTTGCTACATTTGCACCTGCTACATTTGGCGGCCAATTTGCCACCCATGCGAGCGCTTGAAGGTTAAAGAAGAATTAACTAAATGTATGCAACTTGCCTTTGAGATGGCCTCAGAATCCCCGAAGACCAGTCAAGAAAAGGCAAGGAGAATGATAAACAAAAGGTTGAAACATGTCAAATTAAAAGAAGGAGACATGGTATATTTGTACACTCCCGAGGTAGGGAGTGGGTTAAAAAGAAAACTTAGTAAGCTAAGTTGAGGACCATATCGAGTAATTCACCGATTTGGCCTGGTAAATTATAGAATAAGAAAATGTGCAAATCCTCGGGAAGTAAAAGACGTGCACATATACATGCTGAGGAAGGTGGGAATAAACGATATTTTCCCCAGTCTGGGTAATATAAAAAATAAAGAAAATGAAGAAAAAATTTCAACCCAGAGAAGTGGGTATATCTGGGAAGAAGAATCAAATGAAGACATTGACATAGACAAAAACAACACCATTACTTCCTTAAAAACCCAAGACAACATGCTTCTATCTGATAATACTATTGAAATTGCAATTGAAGGAAATTATGCCCAATCAGTAGAATTACAATTCCATGCAGTAATACAAAATGCAGCAGATCCATACATAGCCTATCTTGATAAAGTGTCTCATGAAGGAAGGCCCAAGTATGGAGAAATAGGTGATGTGCAAGCTTCATCATGATGGTCAAAGTAATTCATTTTTGATGAACAAATGGTAACCTGTAGATTTTATGAATAAGTACTACATTGTAATCATATTAAGAGCTATATGGATACCTTAGTAGAAATATACAGTCAATGCTTACCAAAAAGTTACCATTTTCAGAAATTTTTTATAGGCCCAGTAGCCCCTTTGTCGTGCACTTATCTCTACACAATTATAAATTCAAAATAACTACCAAAATGGTTTGTCCATCTATCATAAAAATTCAAGAAGTAAAAGGTTGTTACAATTGCCTGACACCTGTAGTACTATACTTGACTGTTCTGAGTTCATGTGAATCAGGAATGGCCCTGGTGCACAATTAATGTCTAATGCCTTAAATAGTAGTCTCCTTGTGTGCACTTATCTCTACACAATTATAAATTCAAAATAACTACCAAAATGGTTTGTCCATCTATCATAAAAATTCAAGAAGTAAAAGGTTGTTACAATTGCCTAACACCTGCAGTACTATACTTGACTGCTCTGAGTTCATGTGAATCAGGAATGGCCCAAGTAGAATTTCCAAATATAATGCTATTTACTCCAAGAGTAAATTTAGAAACCAAAGAAAGAGAAATCTCAATTCAGTTTAAAGCAAATGTAAAATGTGTTAGAGAATTATTGTGCTTGAAATACAAATATACCAAATCATGTGAAAATGTGGATTTCTGCCTTTCTGATCCTATAATCAAATTTTCCCAATCATATGTTACCAGTACTTCTGGAATATCAACCTCATCCCCTGGAAACAGCTTCTGGTCAATACCAATGAATACTTTTGGGTCATTGTTCAGCTTTTCACTTACCTTTGTAATTTACATTATAATTGGTTGTATCTCATTATTTTTTATCATATCATGTTGTCTTTCCACTTCATTAAAAATAAAAAATTAAGATTATTTTTCAGTAAAAGAAGAATCCCTTTAGCACTAAAAAGATTCTTAAGGGGAGCAGTGTCAACTGCTCCACATGAATAAAATTGAAAAGGGCACTCATTAAAATGGCCCTAAGAAGAAAGGCCTAAATCATCCCAAAAAAATATCAAAAAAAAAAAAAAATGAAATAAAACCCCTAATTCAAATGAAAAACATCTGCAGATCTTCAATTTAATTTTTTTCTTTTTATAAATAAATCTTAATTAAAAACATCTGGAAGATGTCTATCTTAAGTGTTGCCATCAACAAGGAATCCTTAATTCTGATTCTAATATAATACACTGCAAGCAGCCTTTTTTGGCCAATATGGCAATGGAGAGACTAACTCTCAGTCCTACTTATGATAACATAATACTCCTGAAACCCTAAGCTATAATTCAGGAGCCTCCCCTAATACAATACTAGCTATGGTTGGTTTTCTTTGGATGAAGCCCTCCACCTTATCCTCACCAAGGCTAATCCATTGTCGAATGACTTTTGGCAAAACTTACCAGTAGTATGAGTCTGTCTGTGCCCTAACCTCTTTCAATTTATATCGATGATCCTTTCTGCCTTTATACTCAGCTGGGGACACACTTCCAGCCAAAGGTCCATTACATCCTAGCAGCAGCAGTCTTATAAAAAGGCTAATGCTGTGAGATATATGCCTCTGGCTTAATGTATCCCACCCTAGTTCCTTAATCATGGCAGATACACTCTCTGTGTGACAAAACCTGTTAAGTACAATTCTTGCTGCTCTCTTTTGGATCCCTTCAACCTCCCAAGATAAGTCCTGCCTGAAGGGGAACCAAATTGGACTGCCATACTCAAAAATTGGGCGTACCATAGAAATATATACTGTTTCCTTTACCTCCTTTGTGCTATCTCGAAGGACCCTATTAATCAGACGGAGGAATTGACCAGCCCTCCCAATCAGTTTACCAATGTGATCCTTCCAATTACCCTGACTATTTAAGACAATTCCCAGATGTTAATGGGTTACAACCCTATCAACCCTAACTCCACCTATGTGATAATCAAAATCAAGTAGCTTTCTAGATCTCGATATTGTAAGGATCCTACCTACACTTCCTCAGGTTTAATGGCAATTCCCATTTTACACAACAATTGTAAATCCTATCTAGATCCTGTTGTAATTGCACACAGGATGATAACCCATCATCTAATACCTGAGCAGCACATGTGTCATCTGCAAATAGTTCAAGGAAAGAATAATTATCAAGCCCCATGTTGCTCACATAGAGAATGTACAACAAAGGACCCAATACACTTCCCTGAGGGACCCCTGACATGACTGGTTTCCACTGAGATGCACAACCCTTGAAAATGACCCTCGGTTTTCTATCAAGCAGATAGGACCTTACCCATTGAACAACATTTCTATGTATCCCTAAGTAGGACGTTTTTGAGACCAGCTTATCATGGGGCACCATGACAAAAGCCTGTTCAAAGTCCAAGAATACAACATCAACCTGCTTTTTGCTATCTAAAGCCTTTTGAATATGATCCATCAAGCAAGCCATTTGGGTGTCACATGACCTGCCTTTCCTAAACCCATGTTGGTTATTTCTAAGGATGCCCCTCCTTTCCAGATATCCCATTATAGATGAGAATAAGATGTGCTCAAATATCTTGGATACAGCACTTGTTAATGAAACTGGTCTATAGCACTTAGGGTCTGTCATGTCCCCACACTTTAAAATGGGCACCACATTTGCCAGTTTCCATGATGCTGGAACAATGCTTGTGGTTAATGACTTTTTAAAAATTTCCACCAAGTAACAGCTAATAATCCCAGAAAGCCAGCAGAATAAATGGCGAAACACCATCAGGGCCCATGGCCTTATATACTGGTAATTTACTCAGTAGCTGCTCAATTCCCAACCTAGTGATAATAACCTCATCTATTCCTCCTGGCAAATCCCTAACAAATTCTGGCTGGGAGCTGTTTCTACTGGTTGCAAAGCATTTTGCAAATGTATTATTAAAAACGTTGGCAATCATAAGACTATCCTTGACTAAATTTCCTGACCCATCCTTAACCACTGTATCCCTATCTCCATCCTTCCTACACCTCTTTATATATCCCCAGAATGCCTTTGGATTTTTCCTAAGCCTATCTCCCAAAATGTTCTCATGAAAGTTCTTGTAAGCTTCCTTCATGAACCCTTTAACCATTTTGGGGGCCCCCTTATAGACCACCTCACTATTGACGTCCCTCCCTCTCCTAAGTGCATTCTTTGCCTTTTGCTGGTTTCGCAAAGCTACCTTCACCTCCTTAGTATACCATTCTGGAACAGAGTTTTTCCTTATAATCTTGGTTGGGACAGCTAGTAGTGTACCCTGTTCTAATAGGGCTAGGAATCTATTCCAAGATTGCTCAACACCACAGGTATTAGCAATGGTGTAAAAATCATTTAATTCATATTCCAGATAAGACTTGAAATACTCCCAATTAGCCTTGTTATATTGGTATGCCACCCTCCTTCCTGCCACCCATCTAGGTAACCTTTTCACTATCTCCACCCTAACCACTGCATGATCACTAATTCCTTCAATACACTCTACATTATTTATAGAGTTGGGCCCATTTGTGAATACTAAATCTAAAATCCCCCCTTTCCCATGTGTAGGCATGGTCACAATCTGTTCCAATCCATTACAGTACATTTGATCAAAAAAGAGATTTAGAGCCCCTGATAATCTTGAATTTATATTGGGCTGCAAACTACCCCAATCCAACCCTGGTAAATTGAAGTCCCCACCAAGAATTATCATTGGGACCTTTCTTCTTTGATGCAGAAGCTCCAGTGATTGTGATAGTCTGATCAGTGGTTGTTGGTCATCACCAGGAGGACGATAGAACCCAACAACATAAATTCCCCCACCACAAGAGTCAGCAACATGACAACATAGCATTTCACAATCTTCTTCATAACTCAATTCCCTAGAGCTTTCCAGGGATTTCTTTATGGCCAAAAAGACTCCACCCCCTCTACCTGTTTCCCTATCTTTTCTGTAAACTATATACTTATCTGCAAAAATCTCTGCTGATTTAACATCTCCCCTCAACCAGGATTCAGTACCAATTATTATATCGGCATCTGATGTAGCAGTCAGGGCATTGAACTCAACCACTTTATTTACTATGCTTCTGCAGTTAAACACAAGCAAAGTCAATGGGTTGGTTACCACTGGAAGCCTACCTGCCCCTTCCCTATTACTACCTAGAAGCCCTTTCCTATGAGAATTGTGTTTTAGCCTGGAATGAGATGACCTGGTACCTTTCCTAAAAAATCAGCAATAAACTCATTACCTATCCTCAAAGCAACCTTTGCATTGAAATGAAATCCATCCATAGCAAACCTCTGCTGGAGATTTGAGAGACAAGCCCTATAATCAAGTAGTTTTGCCCCAATAGCTCTACTTTCTGAGAATAACCTATCATTTATCCATTTGGCCTTAGCTGTAGTTAGTCTTCCTTTATCCATTCTCTCAATAATAGGACACACCATTACTCTAGCCTTAGGTCTGAATCTCCTAACCTCCTTAGCAATATCAATAATTCCCTGAAGAACCTCAATAGCAGGTTTATCCTGGGTTATGTCATTGGACCCTAGTTGTAACACTGTCATACAATCCTTCTTTTCCCCTTTCAATATGCTGCCAATCCTATTCCTTATGTCCATTAATCTGGCATCAGGGAGAGATGCAACACTAACACATGCTCTCTCTTGCCCTTCTGGTAGTGCCCAGGTATCAACACCCCTTAAATCTGTGTCCCCAATAATAATGACAGATTTACCAGGTAAAGGGTGTTGCACCACCATAGCACCCCCACCACTGACCTGAGCTAACCCCCTCCAAAGTAAAATCCTGTGGCTTAGAGACAGGCATATTGCAATTCCCTGATTCTTTTTCTTTAGCCAGATTTCCATGCAATTCAGGAGTAACTTTTATACCATCCTGCCACATTATTTCTCTCTTACCCTTGAGAGCCTTAGGTGTTTCCCTCAAGGATGTTCTATCCATTTTTAAGACCATTTTGCCACCTGATGCCATCACCAATGTACTAGGGGAACTTGGTGATGGAGTTAGAGAACCTGCACTACCCTTGGGTTTCCCAGCTACTGGGGAACTTGGGTTCAAGATGGCATTCTTCAACATACATATCTCAGCTTTCATCTGAGCCAGCTCTAATCTTAAGAGCTTACAACCCCCACACTTTGCAGCTTTCTTTGGAGGCATTTTAATATGCTGAGCTCTCAAAGTAGTGCACAACTTAACCAAATAAGTGATGTAAATATCAAAATGGGGTCCCTTAAACAATTTAAACTGCCCAACAATTTTATAAGAACCTTCAAAACCTATAAACTATAAACCAGAGATCAATAGAAATCTTTTGTCAATAAAAACCAGACATTCAACTAGAAAACAAAAACGTTACAAGAACCACTCCCTGTTACTTGGACAAGTCTGTCAGAAAAGTGTGATGAGTCACCTCACGTGACTAACACTGGTAAGCAACACTAACACACACACTCACAATCACCACAATCCCTAAAATACAACAGCAACAACAAAGACAGACAACCCAAACTAATATTTTGTATAAAAAGGATCGTAATCAATATAAGATCTTAGTCAATATAATATTGTAAACCCAGACACTTTAAATATATTAAAAACACAATAAGGAAAACTAAACAAGAAAATTTCGTTAGGTTAAGCCTAAACACGCCAAAAACACACCACGTGGTGACCCCTAGGATGAGTAATAAAACAACTTCAAATCGTCAGGAATCCCATTATAACAAACGAAATCTAAAGAAAATTTTTAATCTATCCAAAAGAAGATATTCCTAATATCTCTCTACAAAAAAAACCCCAACTAAAAATGATCAAAATTAACCAAAAAATTCTCTTACCAAGCAGGATCTCAAAACAACACGTCCACACTCCAATGCTGCCAGATAACCTGTAAGTGAGAAAAAAGATGCACTGAGGGCTTCTCTCACGCCCGAAGGACGCTAACCAACCTCAGACCAGTATCAAACCCAGAACTACGGATACAGTTACCGAGCGTGATACCTACTATGCCACAGAGGCGGGTCCTGCTGGCGGGTGTTGCTGAGGGGTATAACGACCCATTTACCCCTTGGGAGCTGCGGGCAGCTCTAGCACGGGCCTGGGATACTGCCCCCGGTCTGCCCATGCCCCCAATTGCTATGGCATCTACTTGAGAATGGTCTTTCCTACCTCCTTGAGGTTTTTAATAATATTTGGCAGCAGCACAAAATCCCTGTAGGCTGGCGGGAGGCTATCATCATTCCCTTCCCAAAACCTGGAAAGGATAGTAGCCTACCCATGAATTACAGGCCCATATCTTTGACGAGCTGTTTGTGTAAAACCATGGAACGCATGGTTAACTGGCGCCTGGTGTGGTACCTGGAACGGCACAACTTTCTCGCCAATGCCCAATGTAGCTTCTGTGCTGGCAGGTCTCCCGTGGGTAATTTGATCTCCCTGGAGACAGCAGTGCGTGAGGCCTTTATCCACAGGCAGCACTTAGTGGCTGTCATCTTTGATGTGGAGAAGGCATATGATACCACATAGCGCCATGGTATATTTGAGACCTTGCACCAGTGGGGGCTCAGGGGTAATTTGCCCCTCTTCCCTCTTCTTTCAACCAGACCTTCAGAGTGCATGTGGGTAAAACCTACTCATCTGCCTTTCTGCAGGAGAATTGTGTCCCAAAGGGGAGCATCCTCAGTGTGATGCTCTTTGGTGTTGCAGTGAATGGTTTTCCCTCCCCCATTCACCCCCCCCGGTACAACCGCCCCTATTTGTGGACGACTTTTCCATCTGGTACCGGGGTGCCACAATGCATGGCATTGAGCATCAGCTGTAACTGGAACTCAATAGTGCCAATGAATTCGCCACCTCACGTGGCTATAAATCCTCCCCTGAGAAAACAACAGTCATGTACTTCTGTTGTAAGAAAGGGTTTCACCCTGAGCCTCAGCTTACCCTGAATAGTGGCCTCCTCCCAGTTGTAGAGGAAGCCCGGTTTTTCTTGGTCTCCTTTTTGACAGCCGTCTGACATGTGTCCCACACTTGAAGGAGCTGAAGGCTAAGTGCCTTCACTCGCTGAATATTCTGCCGTGCTTGAAGGGAACTGGTTTTGGGGCAGATTGAATGGTGATGCTTTGGCTTTATAGATCACTCGTTCGACCACGTCTGGATTATGGCTGCCGAGTTTATGGCCTGGCCACTCCATCTACTCTCCGGATGCTGGACATTGTTCATCATGCTGGCATCCGGTTGTCCATTGGGGCGTTCTGCACAAGTCCAGTACTCAGCCTTTATGCTGAGAGTGGTGAACCACCACTGCCTGTGCGGCAGCAGTACTTGGCAGTGGCACACATTTTGCAGCTGAAAGGTCAGCCGCAGCACCCTGCACACACAGCCGTCTTTAGTAACACTATGAGATGGCCATTCGACCACCACCTGGGGTCCCCCTCCATTCGGTGTGCGGTGGATGGACAGTCTTACTGGCCTGGGTGTGACTCTGCCTAGGGTGCAGCCTGTACTGCTGGCCTCTGGGCCACCCTGGGCAGTGCCAGAGCCAAGTTTAGATTTAATGCTTGCAGCCTTACCCAAAACCAGCACCAATAGGTCAGTGTACCAACAAGAGCTTGGACGCCTCCCTTGGTAGAAGGATGGCTCCTCGGTGGGTTGGTCAGTCTTTACAACTTGTCATCTCATAGGGGGCCGCCTTACAGCCATCACCAGTGTCTTAACTGCCGAAGTCACAGCTCTGCACAGGGCACTGGAACTCAACCAAGTATTGAACAACAGACAGTTTGTTGTTGCCACTGACTCCCTATCCTCCCTTCAGCTGTTACACACCCTATATGGGAGACATGCCATCGTCCAGGGTGTGCACAGATTGCTGCTTGTTATTTGTAAGCAGGGCAAGACAGTGTTGCTTATGTGGGTCCCCGGGAATGTTGGCATCATGGGCAACGAGAGGGCAGATGCCCATGCCCGTCAGGTGGCCCACTTGCCAGATATACTTGACACTGTTGTCCCCTCCTCTGATGCTCTTCCGATGGTGCGGCAGGCCGTCAATGAACAATGGTGGGCCCACACCGTGAAGGACACTCCAGTGCACTGGGTTTCCTTTTGCCACCAATCACGGAGGGAGGAGGTTGTGCTTGCTCGGCTGTGAATCGGTCACACGTTCCTCACCCACTCCTACATTCTACAGGGTGAGGAACAACCATGGTGTGACTTCGGTTGGGAGCCTCTCACAGTGGCACACATCTTTAGTCACTGTGAGAGATATCGTGAAACGAGATGCCATCTGGGAGTCAGTCGTAAGCTCTCCATCTCACTTGGGGATAATCCTCAGGGGTGGAAAGCTCACTTGTATTTGTGAAAGAGGCTGGCCTCTTTCCCTGGCTGTGGCCTCCAGATCCTTGAATGTGGCAGGTGGTCCACTTCCTCTGGCACTGCCTCCCGATCTATCTTTGTCTGCGTCAAGAAATCCCCAGAATTTGATTCCCTCGACCCAGTCCTGTGGCCTTGTGGCACGTTTATAAGACACTTCCGTGGCCCAAACCCTACCCTACTCCCTGGCAGCTACCTGGCATGCCGCCCAGCATGACGCCATGCGCCCCCTCCCTTTGCACCCCATTGTTTCACCATACTTTTATGCAATACCCGGTCCCTTCTTCCTAAGATGGACCTGCTCGAGTCTTTCGCCTTTGACCTTTCGCCCTCCTACATAGTTGCCACCGAGATGTGGCTATTGGAAAACATTCCTGACTCCTTAGTTGCTCTCCCTGGGTATGCAGTCTTCCGCTCTGACCAGGCCAGCCGTGGTGGTGGAGTGGCAATCTATGTCTGCTCTTCCTTCCCCTCAACACTCATCGCCAACATCGCTGTCCATGGGACTGAGGCACTTTGCACAGAGCTCACCATCTCTGGAATTAGATGCTGCGTGTGGGCAGTTTACCGCCCAGTTTTTGGTGGTCAGCTCACCTCTCCTCCAAACCAAAATTTTGGTGGTCAGCTCACCTCTCCTCCCTGCGCCATGCCTGCAGCTCCCCCCACCAGGTGTGGAAAGCGGAGGGCGGGCCCCTGCAGTACTCCACCTTTTCATACATGCGGTGGCTATTCAAACGCAACATTAGGGATGCCAGGAGTGCGAACATCAACCCCGGAGCCTCATCCCGCAGCCTCTGGTCCTTTGTCCGCTCAGTGACCACCCACCACTCATCCATCCCACCCCCTGTAGCTTGCCAGATCCTTGAGCTCCTTGCTAACCCACTGAACGCCCCTTCCCCTCCTTCCTGTGATTATTCCCCCCTCCCCACACATCTCTGGGCTCCTCCCATCCTGGAAGCCCCAGCCCTGCTTACCTACCTTGCCAAGCTCAAATCCTCGGCTGCCTCTGTGCCTGACCAGCTGCCTGCCATCATTCTGAAGGCTGTGAGTGGCACGAACCTCTCCCTCCTCCTCCACCTTCTCAACTCCTGTATGGCCACTGGGTCTATCCCCCCTCATGGAAAACCGCATTCATTGTCCCCCTCCACAAAGCTGGCCCCACAAAAGACCCTCACAACTACTGTCCTATCGCCATCCTCTCTCCCCTCGCCAAGGTGCTAGAGTGGTGGCTCCTCGACATCATTCGGGATGACCTCCTCCCGACCCTCCCTCCATCCCAATACAGCTGCCGGCCCAACTCCTCTACCTCTTTTGCCTCTCTATCCCTTCTCCAAGCAGCCACTGATGCCATCGCAATGGGCAACTATTATGTGCTGTTCAAGACCGATGTCGCCAAGGCCTTTGACACTTTTGACCACCGCCATCTACTTTCCTGTCTCTCCTCTGCTATCCACAACCCCTTCATCATTAACCTTATTCATGCATACCTCCACCACTGCACTGCCCGAACCCGGCTTTTGCCTTATTCAGTTTCTCTTGACTGTGGCGTACCCAGGGCTCTGCCCTTGGTCCTCTTCTCTTCAACGTTGCCATCTCAACACTGCCCGACATTTGTCTCGGCTGGCAGCTCTGGTCCTATGCTGACGACAACTTCCTTGGCTGCTCCATCCCCCCTCTGGGCTGGACGCTGCCCTTGCCTCAGCTAGAGACCAGCTGTTTTGGCTGGCCCTCTGGTACTCTGACCATCAGATGAGGCTCCATGCCGACAAGACAAAGTTCATGGTCTTCTCCCCTCCCAAGTTGCAAGTCCCCCCCACTCTCTCCCTTCCCATCAGTATCCTGGGCATCACCTTCGACTCAACCCTCACCTTCCTAGACCACCGCAACACCCTCCTTGGCAAACTAAACTCTCTCTCCTTCCTGCTCTGCCGCCTCAAACCCTGCCTGTCCTCCAGGACCCTTATCCATGTCTTCCATGCCAAAGCTCTCTCTCTCCTTGAATTCTCAAGCCCCTTCCTTGCCACCCTCTCCCAAGGGCAACTTCGACCCCTCCACCTTTCCTATAACAGATTGGTCCGCATTATCCTCTGCATCCCTCCCCGCTCAAGAATCATGCCCAGATGCTCCAAGGCGGGCATCCTTACGCTCCCCACCTTCCTATCCTTCTGCAACCTTCTCATTATTGCTGCCGCCCTGAGGAACTCCTCCCACCCGCTACACCACATCTCCCACTTCTTCACCTCTGCTGCCTCTGTCAGGAGTTCCCGCCGTTTCTGGTTCGAGCCATGCTCCCCCTTTCATGACCTCCGTTCCTGACAATTCCCCACCACTCACTTTACCCACTGGAATGCCCTTCCCTATGCCCTGCGCTCCACACTTTTCTCATGCTCTGCATTCAAGTGCCTGAATAACTGCCGGCATTTCAGACGCAGACTCCTATCCCACTTCATTGCCTCCTTGGCCTGACAGCCCCCCTCTGGTGCTAGTCCATCATCACGTCTGTGGCCAGATCCCTGTATCTCCCACTGTTCTCTACACCGTGGTCACGCCCACGTCCACCCCATATATCATATCCATTTCACCATGTCCTTCTCCAAGTCTACATCCCTGTACTGTACACCATCCCCACTCCAGGCCTCGTGCCCACCCATGTACTGCTGCTTGTGTTTCACTGTTTTTGTGTTAGGCTGCTTTTGTGCTGTTTACTGTGTATATCACGTTTATCCACTACATGTTTCTGCTACCATGTTTATCCACTACATACCATGCTCTATGTAAGATCTGTACCTTATGTACGTTGCAAATAAATAATAATAATAATAAATGAGGAACAAAATTAGCAACGATATTTAGTTCGGATACGACCCCTGAAAACAACATTACTGCATGTGACAAATTGATATTCATGTTCGTAAAAGTTCCTAAAAAGTTTGGATTGTTTTTCATGTTCACAAAAAGTGCGTTGTTGTGTTTGTTATTGTTCATAATTTTCTGTAATATTATTCTTAATATTTTTAACATTTGCATAATTATTTGGTATATGGTGCATAATTACCATAATTTGGTTCCTAATTCCTTCGTAATATTGTTCATATTCAGTTTCATGTTCATGCTCGGTGTAACACCAGCCCCTCAACATGTATTTCTTATAATTTAGTGCTATACATCGTCTGCTAAAAACTACGCAACCTTTTTCATCCTGAAAGAACAAGATTACCTCTTCTTTTTCAAGGGCGTTAACCTTTGTTTAGGGTTACCCATCTCAGTTTCGGAGGAAGAAATTTCTTTTTATTGTTTCTTCTAGTTGGGGTTTAATTGCTGGGGTGACTGAATTTATTTACTGTTTATTTTTTTCATGTTTTCTTTTCTGGGCCTTTCCCATGGATATCAGATTACCAACATCTATCTGGAATATATTGGAGGGGTGTTTTTAGTGGTAGGCATTTTATTATTGTTGATACGTTCATGGGTTTCTTAGATAGGTTTTAGGAGTGTACAGGGAGGTTGAAAGGTTTATGTTTAATTTCTCCTTTAATGTTACTTTTTATATTGCCTTGAGTTTGCTTTTTGTATTGCCTTGAAGAAATAAAGAGACCTTTTTATTCTAATTCTAATTCACAATACTGCAAGCAGCCTTATTTGGCCAATATGGCAGTGGAGAGACCAACTCTCACTCTTACATATATTACCAAAAAGCTCCCAAAACCCCAGGCTTAAATTCCTGTGATCCCACTACAACACTAGTAATGGTAGGGTAGCTTTTTATTAGGCCCTCCACCTTATCCTGTCCAAGGCCATTCCATTGTTGAATGGTCCTTGGTAAGAAAGACCAGTAATATGTGTCTGTCTGTGCCCTAATCTCCTTCAATTTATACAAATGATCCTTTCTCCCTTTGTAATTAGCGGGGGACACACATCCCACAAGAGGTCCATCACCCCCCCCCCCCAGCAGCAGCAGTCTGATAAAAAGACTTATGCTGTGAGATGTTCGACGCTGGCTTAGTGTTTCCCAACCTAGTTCCCTGATCATGTCAGACACACTATCCCTGTGAGAAAACCTGTGGAATACAATTCTTGCTGCCCTCCTCTGTATCCTTTCAATCTCCCTAGATAATTCCTGCCTGAAGGGAAACCAAATTGGACTACCATACTCCATAATTGGTCGCACCATTGAAATACATGCTGTTTCCCTCACCTCCCTTGTGCTGTCCCAAAGGACCCTACTAATCAGACGGAGGAATTGACCAGCCCTCCCAACTAATTTATTTATATGATCCTTCCAGGTACCTTGGTTATTTAAAATTATTCCAAGATACTTATGGGTGCCAACTCTCTCAACCCTAACTCCACCTATATAGTAATCAAAGCCAAGTAGCTCCCTAGATCTAGATATTGTAAGAATCCTGCACTTTTTCAGATTCAATGGCAGTTCCCATTTTACACACCAATTGTAAATCTTACTGAGATGCTGTTGTAATTGTGCACAGGATGATAACCCCTCATCTAACACCCGGGCAGTACATGTGTCATCTGCAAATAGTTCAAGGAAGGAACTAATGTCAAATCCTATATCATTAACATAGAGAATGTACAACAAAGGACCCAAAACACTTCCCTGAGGTACCCCTGATGTGGCTGGTTTCCATTCAGATGCACTACCCTTGTACATTACCCTCTGTTGCATATCAAGCAGATATGACCTTACCCACTGAGTAACCTTACTATGTATCCCTAGACTTGACATTTTTGAAATCAGCTTATCATGGGGCACCATGACAAAAGCCTGTTCAAAGTCTAAGAATACAACATCAACCTGCTTTCTGTTGTCTAAAGCCCTTTGAATATAATCCATCAAGCAGGCCATTTGGGTGTCACATGACCTCCCTTTCCTAAATCCATGTTGATTGTTGCTAAGGATGCCATTCTTTTCCAGATATCCCATAATAGAGGAGAATAGGATGTGTTCAAAAACCTTGGATACAGCACTCGTTAATGAAACAGGTCTATAGCACTTAGGGTCTGCAGTGTCTCCTGACTTGAAAATTGGTACCACATTAGCCAGTTTCAATGATGACGGAACAATACCCATGTCTAATGACTTTCTTAATATTTCAACCAGGTAATAGCTAAGTATCCCTGAAAGTCGCTGCATAATATATGGAGAAATGCCATCAGGACCTGCAGCCTTATGAACCACTGATTTGTGTAGTAGTTGCTCAATTCCCACCCTAGTTATATTAACCTCATCCATTCTCCCTGGAGAATCACTATCAAGTACCAGCTGGAAGTTCCTCCTACTGGTTGCAAAGCTTTTTGCAAATGCATCATTGAAAACATTTGCAATCATAAGACTATCCTTAACTACATTTCCTGAACTATTTTTAAACACTGTATCCCTATATCCCTCTTTCCTACACCTCTTCAGATACCCCCAGAAAGCTTTGGGATTTTTCTTAAGCCTGTCTCCCAATATGTTTTCATGAAAATTCTTGTAAGCCTTCTTCATATACACTTTAACCATTTTCCGGGCCTTCTTATAAACTATCTCAGTATTGGCATCCCTCCCTCTCCTAAGTGCATTCCTAGCCTTTCGCTGATTCCGCAAAGCTACCTTCACCTCTTTTGTATACCATTCAGGAAAAGTATTATCCCTTATAATCTTAGTGGGGACAGCTAGCTGCTTGCCTTTCTCTATAAGGGCTAGGAATTGTTGCCAAGATTCCTCAACGCCGCAGGTATTAATCATTTAACTCATATTCTAGATATGATTTAAAATATTCCCAATTTGCCTTATTGTATTGGTATGCCACCCTGTCTGGTGCCACCTTTCTAGGTAACCTTTTAGCTATCTCCACCCTTACCCCTGCATGGTCACTAATTCCTTCAATGCACTCTACAGTGTTGATAGAGCTGGGCACATTTGTAAATACTAAATCTAAAATTCCTCCTTTATCATGTGTAGGCATTGTCACAATCTGTTCCAATCCATTATAGTACAACTGTTCCAAAAATAGGTTCAGAGCACCTGATAACCTGGAATTTGAATTAGGCTGCACACAGCCCCAATCCAACCCTGGTAAATTGAAGTCCCCTCCAAGAATTACTAGTGGTACCTTCTTCTTTTGATATATATGCTCCAATGATTGTGACAGTCTGGTAAGTGGGAGTGGATCATCACCTGGTGGACAATAGAAACCAACTACATAAATTCCCCCACCATGAGAGCTTGCAACATGACAACATACCATTTCACAATCTTCCTCATATTGCAGTTCCCTAGAACTCTCCAGGGATTTATCTATTGCTATAAAGACTCCACCCCCTTTGCCTGTTTCCCTATCCTTTCTATAAACTACAAACTTATCTGAGAAGATCTCTTCTGATTTGATGTCTCCCCTCAACCAGGATTCAGTGCCAATTATGATATCAGCATCTGATGTGACAGCAAGAGTATTGAACTCAACCACTTTATTGACTATGCTTCTGCAATTCACAACAAGCAAAGTCAATGGATCATTTACTGCTAAAGACTTAGCTATCCCTTCCCTATTAATACCCTTCCTATTGATATTTTGACTCAACCTGGCATAAGATGACTTGGTACCTTTCCTAAAAAATCGACAATAAACTCCTTCATTTTTGTACCAATCCTTGAGACAGCCCTTGCATTAAAATGAAACCCATCAGCAGCAAACCAATGTTGGAGATCTGAGAGACATGCTCTGTAATCAAGTAGTTTTGCCCCAATAGCCTGACCTTCAGAAAACATCCTATTATTGATCCATCTGGCCTTTGCTGCAGTTAACCTGCCTTTATCCTGTCGTTCCACAACAGGACACAGCATAACTCTTGCCTTGGGCCTAAATCTTTTTACCTCTTTAGCTATATCCATAATTCCCTTCAGAACTTCAACTGCAGGTTTATAAAGAGTTATATCATTTGATCCTATATGTAAAATCGTCATGCAGTCCTCCTTTTCCCCTTTCATCATACCTTCAATCCTGCCCTTTATGTCTTCCAACCTTGCATCAGGAAGGGAAGCAACACTAACACATCCTCCTTGTAGCCCTTCTGGTAGAGCCCAGCTATCAACACCCCTTAAGTTTGTGTCCCCAAGTACAAGAATGGATTTGCCAGGGGATGGGTTTTGGACACATATGGCGCCCTCTTCACTAACCTCTGCCAATCCTCCACAGGTAGAAACCTGGGGTATTGAGGCAGGCAAGTGGCTATCCTCTGCATCTGATTCCCTAACCCCCTTCACTTGCAATGTGGGTGTCATTTGTAGACTATCCAGTATCTGAAATCCCTCTGCCACCTTGAGGCTCTTTGACTCTTTGCTAAGGGAAAGCCTTACCAATCTTCATGCCCCCTTTATTACCTGATGGCATCACCAATATTCTAGGTGAACTAGATGGTGACGCCATTGGCATCCCAACCTTAGCCTTTGCTAAACCAGCTGCTGAAGAGCTGGAACCCAGGATGGTAGCCTGAAACTTGCTGATCTCCATCTGGAGCTTGCATCTGCCACACTCTGCAACTTTCTTTAGAGGCATAGTGTAGAGATTAAGTGTTGTAGACACACCTATCTGTACCTATAATTATAATATATTTACCTTTAAGCATTCTGTTAATACTTTGTGGACACCCCACAATTATACAAAAATAAGAAACATTCAAAATGTGCAAAAACCGCATGTGCTTCAACAGCATGTGCTGTATGAAGGCACATGGTTTTTAAATATTAAGAATGCCCAGAAACATTGCGCGTTTCTGCTAATAAATTTCAAATTCAAAATTTTAAATAAGTCAGAACGATCAACAAGATCCTAAAAATTCAAATAATTCAAAAGAAGAAAAAAACAGTTCTACTTGATAATTCGTTGAGTGAGCACACAAAACTTTTAGCTCCTGAAACAAATATAAGAATAGCTACAAAACTTATTTATTAATGATATTTTATTAATAATCTCTATTTTTATTGATTAATATTAATTCATTCTTGTTGAACTATAAAAGTTGTGCATTTATCTTCATCCTGAAACGTTTACCTATTTTTGGAGTCAGAATAATTCATCATCACTGGATTACCTTTCACCTAATTACAAAACACAGTTAATATTCAAACATTCAGATATCGAAATTCATTTAATGACAAAATCAACGTTTAATATAAAATTTAGCATCAAATAGCAGCCTTCACCACAAATGGTGACCCGGACGTGATCAGAAGGCTGCGTGTTCAAATCACGTCCAGGTCACCACAAATGGTGACCTGGACGTGATTGATACAACCCAACGGATTGAAGACAATTAAATACCTAAGAAAACTTCAGGATATTTGAACACTATATCAATTTGTTATAAAAATTTATTACATCTTAAAATACAACACTACGTTTTTGTGCAACACCTCACTGGCAGAACGACAACCATTCACATAATATAAGGAAAACACTACACTACATCTGCAACTCAACAGGAGTACAATCCAAAAATACAACTACTGCAATCCAAGCTACCACACCTGTAATCGCCACTTACATAATAATTTCACCACTCCATCAACCTACCTTAACAAGATATCTTCAGCTTTTATTCTGATAATATAGTGAAAGTGAATGTGCTACAAAGGATATATTTTTTTAACAGTGATAGTGTGATTATTAGGAGCTAAGTACAACTGTTGACGGTAGGACAAAATTATTTATTTTGGTTAGGCCCAATATAACAAGATGTCAATGGAAGGCCCTTCACAATTTCGTGATGTGGGACATCCCACAAACCCTCAATCGTTAGGTCAATTAGAAGAGGAAGGTAGCTTAAATGCCATGCTACAGCAGCATGGAGCAAAATGTTTAAAGCTGCCCATGTTCTGGTCGCACGACCCCGAAACATGGTTCGCGACCATCGAACACCGATTCAAAGCATATCAAATCAAAAGCGACTCACGAAAATTTGACCTGACAATTGATGCCTTACCTCCTGAAATAATTACAGAGGTTAGAGAACTAATTCTAAGGCCCCCCATTACTGAAGCATATGAGGCATTAAAGAGTGCCGTAACTCTGCGTAGCTCACCCACACAACAACAACGCTTACAGCAACTCCTTCACAACTTACAACTAGGGGACAGAAAACCGACACAGCTGTTGCAGCATATGCAACAGCTGGCCGGCAGTGCAGTAGCAGTCCCGGAGAATGTGCCTCTCCTTCGGGAATTGTTTGTCTCCCGATTACCGCGCCAAATTCGAGTAATTCTGGCCACAGCGGATCAAGCCACAACCTTAGAAGCCCTGGCCGAAATGGCCGACAAGATTCTGGAAGTACTGGATCCCGGAATTCATCAACTCAACGCCCTAACTACACCTGGCATCAACCCAAAACAAGAATCAGCTCAAGACACCAACCTAACGAACGAAAAAAATTTATATAATCACCTAACAGAAACTGTACTCGAATTAAACAAACAAATAGAATTATTAAGGAAGAACATTCAAGGTCTGACCATAGACCGGCCACACCCACACACAAGGTCCAGATCTTCTTCTAGACAACGGACAACTCGAAACATCACCAATCAAGGAGCAGAAACCTGCTGGTATCATCTCACTTTTGGAGATAAGGCACGAAAATGCGTCCCACCCTGTAATGCAAAACAGGGAAACGCATAAGCCTGTCGTCTCTAAAGGTGGCAGATGATACAGGCAGACGTGACAGCCACCTTTTTTTCATTCAAGATGTTAAAAACAAATTTAGATTTCTCATTGACATGGGTGCAGATTTCAGTGTTCTGCCCAAACACAAGGTTGACCCTCGTCTCTGTGTAGATAACGAACTGAAATTATATGCTGCCAATCATACAGTTATACACACTTATGGCCTATGCCAAATTAATGTAGATCTCGGATTAAGGCGGTCATTCCCATGGGCATTTTTGATAGCGGACTGTGCCCACGCCATCATAGGGGCCGATTTTCTAGCCCATTACTGTTTAGTAGTAGATGTAGGTCGGCTCCGGCTGCATGACAGAGTAACAGAACTAGAAGTCTCAGGTATCTGGGCTCAATCCTCTCACCCTTATCAGAGACTTTACAGTATCTGCCCTACAGCCCCAGACAAGTACAAAAAAATAATGCAAGAATTTGCAGACATTACTGTTCCACGTTTGTCATCCTCCAAAATGTCACATAGCGTGGTGCATCACATACTCACCACTAATGGACCACCTGTTCATGCGAAAGCCAGACGTCTGGACCCAACACGACTCAAGGTAGCCAAGGAGGAATTTAGACACCTCCATGAACTCGGCTACCTCCGACCCTCGTCCAGCCCATGGTCAAGTCCCCTACATCTTATAAATAAAAACGACAAATGGAGAATAGTGGGTGACTTTCGAGCCCTAAACGCCCGCACAATTCCTGACAGGTATCCTATACCTCATATCAAAGATTTTACGTCGCAACTGCATGGCATGCGCGTATTCTCTAAAATTGATCTGGTCAAGGCTTACCACCAGATTCCAGTAGCTCCCGAAGATATCTCCAAGACGGCAGTGACGACGCCTTTTGGACTCTTCGAATATACGAGGATGCCGTTTGGACTAAGAAATGCTGCACAAACATTTCAGCGTTTCATGGACTTGGTCCTAGCTGACTTACCCTTCGTGTTCACTTATATAGATGATACACTTGTCGGCAGCACAGACGACAAGGAACATCAACAACACTTATGCAAAGTATTCGAGCGTTTTCGGCAATTCGGCCTAGTAATCAATGTCTCGAAGTGCGTGTTCGGTGTATTTTCCTTGGAGTTTTTAGGACACACAGTGACATTCGACGGAATAACTCCGTTACAAAAAAACGTTGATAGCCTACAAAATTTCCCAAGACCGGAGTCTAAACGAGCATTACGCCGTTTTCTTGGGCTCATCAACTTCTATAACCGTTTTATACCTCACTGTGCTGAAATCCTACAACCATTGCACTCCCTTACAGCAGGAAAATCTAGCAAAACAGCCAGCATCCACTGGAACGAACAAACTATTTCCGCCTTTCAACAGGCCAAAGAAGCACTATCCAAAACGGTGCTGCTCCAGCATCCAGACCCTTCACCAGACACAAAAATTGAATTGTTCACCGACGCATCAGACATTGCAGCAGGTGCTGTACTTCAACAATGCATTAACAACACATGGCAACCACTAGGATTTTTTTCAAAAAAATTCCAACCAGCGGAGATAAAATATAGTGTCTTCGGAAGAGAACTCTTAGCTGTGTACCTCGCCATAAAACACTTCCGTTATTTTCTCGAAGGTCGACATTTCGTCATATATACAGATCACAAACCTCTCACTTTCGCGATGAGTACAAACATAGACAAACACTCACCAAGAGAAGCAAGACACTTAGATTACATCTCACGAAATGTGAAGCACCACAGTGAGGTTGGCTGTTTAATCCTAACCTCTCCCATCATCTGTCTTCCATTGTGCTTTTGTGCAGTGCTGGTGTTGTCTGCATTGACAGACGCCAGGCTGCATCACCCGGTGGTGCCAACTGTTCACAGCTAACAATTTATTAATTATTCATATACTAGATTAAAATAGTACAGTAGAACTCCAATTATCTGAATCAATTGGGACCGAACCCCATTCAAATAATCAAACATTCAGATAATTGGATTTTTTCCAAAAAAAAAGGGGGTCTAATTTAATTTATTACTGTTTGTATGTTGAAAATGGGAGAAAAAACTAATTTTGAATAAAAAGAGCTTTTAATTATTTAAATGAAAGCAACAAGACTTTTGCATATTAAGCATACTTAAAAGGGCTGTACATTAGTACAGTATGTACATGTGCCATTCTGTAAATGAAAGTAAGCTGCTTGACTGTCAGTATGCGTTTTTTTGGGCAGCCAAGTCGCTCATTACTTTGCAAATCACACTACGTTCCTTCTTGGGAACGTAGACCCGATTGGGATAATCAGTGATTCAGATAGTCGGAGTTCGGAAAATTGGAGTTCTACTGAAGTTATTATTTCTATTAGGCATTGTTGGCTAACAGCCCCCTACAATGCAAATTCCTCAATTTGCCTTTCTAACCTTAATCCTTATTTGTTATTAATCGTTAATATGTTATTATTCAACCCACCATGATGGTGTAGTGATTAGCACGCTCGCCAACATTGTCAGTAGTTCTAGGTTCGATACTGGACCGTGGTGAGTCAGCTTCTTTCGGGCAAGAGAAGCCGTGAGTGTGCCTTCTTTCAGATGAGAAGTAAAGCTAAGGTCCGGTGTGTGTGTATGATGGCAATTGCACATAAAAGAACCCTCTCTACTTAGCAATGGGTAGATGAGGCAAAATTTCCCAGTGTAGGAGCTCACCTCCTGGCGTCGGTAGCATTCCCCAACAAACACCAGACCGACGATAAATAAGTTTAGTGGTGCAGCTTTGGCCTGTAACTGGCTGCAGAAAAATCTATAACCAATATATCGCCCTGTGTCCATTCAGAGGGACAAATGGGTACCCGACCCTGCCGTAGGCGGGAAAAGCTTTAGGAGTTGCTTTTGTGTTAATATGGTATTATTATTGTTATAGTTTTCTGTTGATAGCACTGTTATTGTTATTGTTTTATTTGTTTGCTGAGGCTATGCAGTCCTAAGACTACATCTCTACAGCATAGGGTGTTAGTGGTGGATTGTAATGTGAGTGTGGAACCTCTATTCACATGACAAAGATGAAAAAAACCTTGAGTGTGTCCTGTAGGCTAGGATGGCACCCTAACAGGTTACCCTGTCACTGCTGCTGTGGGTTCGAAGGGTAACCAATGGAACCCAATGGAAGGGTAACCAATCACGGGCACTGGGAGAAGGATACAAATTACTATACACAGGTAGTGAGGAGGGGCAAAATGGGGTGGGTAATGTATTGAGTAGGGAATTGCATCAGGAGATCACAGCTGCCCATAGGTTCAACAGCAGGATTATGTTAGTTACTCTAGTTTGGCAAGGTATTGGGCTTCAACCTCATCAGTGGATATGCTCCCCAAGCAGGCTGTAATGAAGCCACCAAAAAGGATTTCAGCTGCATACACACATTTGTGTCAGTCTTTGCAGATGATCCAAGACTAGGGGGACCATTTTTCTGTGGGCCAATCCGGGATTAAGTAAAAAAGAATCTTTGAAGGACACAGAATATTCATACATAGGGTAATGGTTACTTGCAAACTTGATTCTGTAATGCGTAATACCACATTTACACATTTGCGAATAAGACGAGGTGAATGACAAGGCTAGTTGTTCGGCAAATGTGTGAACACCATATTCATCATTGGCCTCATGACTCACCTCGCCTTTCATGGTGTTCACATTGAAAACAGTTTTTTTTACATGCATGACCCGAGGTGATTGGAGAATGACCATCTGGCGAGACATTCAGCGAATGTGTAAGAAGGTATTCTTCATCCAAAGGATGAATGCAAACGTTCCGATAAAAGTCTTGCTTCGCCATTCACCTCGTCATATTGCAGAATGTGTAAACATGGTATAAGACTATTTTATGGGCATAGGTTATCATTTCCATATTGGGGCATTCTATAAATAGCAGCTTCACAGTATGTTAATGTGCAAGGAGAAGATGATTTTGAAATGGGTCATAAGTCAAAATACTTCGAAACCTCTTGAATGCTGCAGGGGGAGAGGAGGGCATTGCCACCTATCCTACATCAACAGGGGTGGTGGACTGTGGAACAGCAGAAGAAGTAGCCAGGGCACTTAGGAAGATGAAAGGCCAAAAAGTTGTAGGCCCTGATGGAATCCTCATCGAATTGTGGCATAGCCTGGGAAGGACAGGCACAAAGTAGCTAGGGAAACTTTTCAGTAGGTTAGCTGGTGGAAATAAAATGCCATCTTCATGGCATGAGAGTTGGATAGTACCAATCTTCAAGGGCAAAGCGGATGTCAAGATTGTGGTAATTATAGTGGTATAAAGCAAATGAGCCACTCGATGAAATGGAATGCCAACTGTGGTATAGAGCTAATGTCCACAAAAATCAGTTTGGGTTTATGAGAGGTAGGTCCACAATGGAGCCAATCTTCATTCTGAGGCAGATGATAAAAAGTATAGGGCAGCAAAGAAAGATCTCCATGCCATCTTTATTTGCCTAGAGAAGGCCTACAACAAGGGGAATAGAAGAAGGGATTGCTAGATGGCTAAGGATGAACATGAGAAAGACAGAGTATTTAGCTTTCAAATGGGAAAGACAAGAAAATAACAGTGATGTACTTTTGATGGATGAACTGGTGGAAAAGGTGCAAGAGGTAATAGGATCAACGTTCTAGAGCAATGGGGACATAGACTTCAAAGTGATCCATAAAAATCAGTGAGAATGGCTGAAGTGGAGACAGGCAATCAGAGTCCTGTGTGATATATGGGTGGCCCCAATCAAGCTGAAAGGGAAGTTCTATAGGGCAGTGGTTAGACAGACTATGCTGTATGGATCAGTGTTGGGCTGTAAGGAAGAGCCAAGATTTGAATGCTGTGGTACATGAGTGGCATGCCAGGAGCTGATAGAATTAGGAATGCATATATTACTGGTAGGCTGGTGGAATTGCAGAAAAAATGTGGGAGAATAGGCTGGTATGGACATATCATGAGAAGCAGGGAGGAGGATCTCATTAAATCCTTGCCAGGATTGCAGGTGGTCAGTAGCACCCAGGAAGGGGGAGACTGAAGCAGATGTGGGAACAGGAGATGGGAATGGAGGCCTAGAACCCACAGACCCAACCTTGTCACAGTGGCGGATCCACGGGGGGGGGGGGGGGCGGGGGGGCCCCCCCCCCCCCCCCGTGGCCAGGCTGAAGGCCTGGCTACTTTGGGAATTCGGACTGGCTGAAACTTACAATTTGCTTCAGAATCATAATCACCCCCCCCCTGAGCCAGCCTCTGGATCCGCCCTTGCCTTGTCACAGGCAGGATAAGGGTATGATGAATGACCTTTATTACTTATTCATGAAGCCCATGTAGCCCTTGCTGACGATTTAAAAATATCAAAATTAATTTCCAAAATTGTTTGAAACAAATCGGTACCTGGCTTAAGGCCAACTCTCTCACTATAAATTATACCAAAACATACATCATCACATTTAGCTGGTTGCACACTCCAATAGTCTAATTATACAGTTTTAGTAATGGATCCCCAATCACTCATACTTCAGTGGTGAAGGATCTGGGCATCTACTTGGATCAGAAGCTGACCTTCCAGTTTCACCTTAGTCAGTTGTTCTTGTCTATAAAGCGATCCTTATTAGCCCTTAAAGGTGTTGGAGGTTTATATAAATACCCATCACTGGTTAACCATCTCTTCAGCAAGCTACTAACCCCAAGAATTAACTATGGCATAAACATATGGGGAGTTTGTGCCCCGACTCTCTGCCACATGCTTAGATTGCTCCATGACCGCCACACTAGCCCAATACTCCCCAATACAGTATTCCATTCTATCTGTAACTTAAATTTTAGCACAAACACAATGCCAGCCATTCCACCCAAAACAATCTATAGATTCAGAGGTGTTCCTCCACTGGAGATGCAGATAAAGTGGGCCCAGCTATTACTATTATATCGCTTATTTCATAATAAACTGGACTGCCCATGTCTGCTCTGAGAATTGCATTTCACAGTTCCTGCACGATGTACTCGCTCAGATTTTTTATTTCATCTTCCAACTTCCAGTAAATCGGCAATTCACTTGGCATTGTCCCAAATTTAGTCTTTATGGCCTCACAATTGATGACCTTCTTTCCTCAAGTAGGATTCATCGGCGTTCTGCAATACTCGCTTTACTATATCTAATAAGCTGAATACTACAGCCCCACTTAGGTTGAGCTGCAATGCAATATGCAGAAAGCTACCAATTTATACTCACAAATATCTGAAAATCCATCTTCTGTCCCATGGACCATATCATGAATCTTCAGATTGTATGACATCTACGTAGTCTTAACACCAGGATATGATGCTGATGCAGTTGGTTTTTCTGTTATTCCAACATATACATACGAATTGAACATTTTAGCATATATGTGAAAACTACTTTGGTTTTTGCTTTTTCTTATGATAATATCTAAATTTTGTTATCCCACCCACCATCCTTATTCCCTTAACCCACTGCCAGGTCCAGCGAACAGTATCTGTGGGGGTTAATACCCTGTTATTACTGTTGGGCCGATTTCCCCAACCCTCATGTGGTATGACGCCCACAAGCCCACATTAAACATTAGACATGATGATGTCATAAGTCAAAAGAATTGAGTGTTAGTGATAAAGAAATGGTTGCTCTGTATAAACAAGGATTGAGACAGGGCAATTGGCAAAAGCATGAAACTATCTCATTCAACTCTGCAGCACATAATGAAAAATTTAATACAGATTCAATGGCTAATAGGAGGAGTTCTGGTTGCCCAAAGTGTGCAACAGTGTGAAAAATCAAAAAATCACTGCCCATCAGCTAGCTGAAGACCTGGCTTCAACTTCAGGGAATACTATTTCTGTTCAAACTTTGAGTAATTTGGGTCCATGCTGCCAGTTATCATGGTTGAGCTACAAGAGAAAAACCATTAGTATGAGAGACCAACAGAAAGAAGCAACTGGAGTTTACAAAAGCACACGTTAATAAACCATTGCCTTTTTGGAAAAATGTATTGTTTTTGGATGAAAGCAAGTTCAACGTGTTTGGATTTGATGGCTGCAAGTTTGTGTGGAGGGAGACAAACAAAGATTGTGAACCACAAAATGTTATACTGACAGTAAAGTATGGAAGTGGGCATGTAATGCTTTGGTGATGTACGAGTGCTGCTGGAGTGGGTGAATTTGCTGTCATTGATGGAATTCTAAATGCAGACAAATACAGTAATACCTTGTTTAATTTTAGTGATGCATTCCCCGAAAACGTTATGTTATCCGTATCAACGTTAATGGAGGAAGAAATAACATGTGAAGAACAGGGATAGGTCACTAAATTGAAAAAAAAGCATGATAATTTCGTTTTTTATTTATAATTAATGAATAGGAACAATTGAAAGCAGCATTTCTTCACAAATTTTTAAAGTATAATATGTCAATAAACTGACAAGTTTTGAGGATTTTTTTTGACAAGAATTTATCAAAGGTTGATTGCATTTCCTGTCTCTTCTTTTCTCATAATAGATCACTTTAATAGCACAATCTGGATAATTTTCAGACAATGTAGCGATGAGACCCCTGACTCAGCAATCTGACAATATTTTTGTCATTGAAACTTAAACTGGTGGGTCATTTGCCTGTTGTTCTCAATGGATGTTTTCATTTTCTTTGGCTTACAATTGTTGAGATAGTTGCATAAGACAATCCTATTTGTAGTGACATTGCACTCCTTTTTTTTTACCTTTTTGTACTCAATTTATTATGTCTAATTTTGTTTCTAAATTTACAGATCTCCATCTGTTCAGCATTTTATTTTATGTAATGTGCATATAACGAATGTCATGAGCAGCAAATTGCATTTGGACACACCAGTTCTCATCTGATCACTGAAGTTAAGTAGCGCAACTCTGGCTAGTGCTGACATGGGTGGCCACTTGGAAAAACTGGGTACTGCTAGTATCCAAAAAACTATAGCACAACTGACAAGTCCATGGAATCCCAGTATGCACGTCCTTGCTCGTCAACTGCTCGACGTCCAGCAATGACGTTATAGGGGGGTATCGTTAACGCAGGAAACGTTGAGCAAGGTATTACTGTATATTAAAATTTTGCAATGTAACTTACAGAAAGGTGTGCAAGAATTAGAAATTGAGAGCACATATTATTTACAACAGGATAATGATCCTAAGCACACTGCTCGCAAAACTAAGGAATGGTTGCTATATAATGCCCAAAATATGTTTCCAACCCCTACACAGTCTCGTGATATAAATGTTATTAAACAATTATGGGCACATTTGGGATTACGAATTCAAAAATTGAAATTATCTTACCATCAGGACTTGATATCCAATCTAAAGAATGCATGGTCGCAAATTACACACAAATAACAAATCATTTGGTGGAATCCATGCCAAGCAGACTGCAAGCAGTTATTCCTCCCAATGGATTGCCTACAAAATATTAGAACATATCGTTAATCTTACAATTACCACAAAGATACAGTATGTGTATGAATACTCTTTTCCTTTTCAAAAATTATGGTTTATTTTAAATAGTTCTATTTGTGATGAATGGAAAAAAATTTCTGTATCTATTATATTTTATTTGTTATAATTTCATTATTTAAAACTATGTGTGACAGGAATAAAATTAAATTTCAAAAACATGCCAAATACTGGGTGTATGAATACAGTGAAACCTCTCTATCGGTCCACCCCTGTAATTGGTCCACCTAATAGAAACGTCCACTATTTTAAAGGACAGAAAAGTATCTCATAGATGAGCAGTATTTTTTACCCCTCTAATAGGTCCACCCCTGACACCAGTCCAAGTACCCATGTGTACCTGTAGTAGAATAGACACACACTGCATGTCATAAGAGGTGACAAAAATGGGTGGCATTTTCCTGCCCCCTGATTGGACAACACCACTATCATCTTTGCCCATGACTTGTGTTTGGGATGGGACGATACCATCATCATGGTTGTCAGTGTCCTTCTCGTGTCCTTTAATGGATGACTGTTCGACTACTTCTCGGTCGATGTAGGCTCCTCACTGAGGTGACCGTAAATAACTGCCTACCCACGTGTTAGCCGTGCATGGAGACCCGCACCCCTGGGAAAAGTGGATCCTGGTGATTGAGGAGGCGCATGTCCTGCAATGTCTCTGGGCGACCCCACACTGGTGAGGTGGCAGACAGACATCAAGGATCAAGGTTGCAACCTACAGCCACAACACTTCACTTTGGCCACAGCTTCCAGGGAAAATGGGTGGCCAAGGCAGATACCAGGTCTTGGTCAACTTGCCAGGGGTGCATCAGTCGTTATGCCCCCTAGGGTTGCTGTGAGTGGACTGGCAATAATCCCCGATGCCAATGGTCCGGTACTCGGGGATTATGCCACCCTTGCAGTATCCTGTCTGAGGAATCTTGGCGACCCGAATGGGCATCCCCTTGTTGTGCTATGTGGTGGGTGAGACCTGTGGGCAGCAAATTCATAATAATTTAAATTATGGCCACTAAACGGAGGCTGGAGGCCTCATCAATAACCCCAACCCTTTACCTCCTTCTTCTTCTTTACCGTCTTGTGTTGAGCCAGAAGATGGCGGTCTTGGTCCCACCCAACTGAGTGGGCCAGCTGCCGTTGAGCTGATGGAGACAAAGACTGCTCCAACTAACAAGCCACATTCCCCCAGTCAGCCAACTGGATCAGGGAACGCCCCTGTGGCGTCTATGGCATTGGCACCTGCCCTTAACAAGACACAATGACCTCTTAGCGTTAAGGTGCATGGCTCCACCGCCGATGTGAAGCATGTTCCTGCATCTAAGGTCTTAGGTGCAGTTAAAACAATTACCACACCTTCCTATCCTCCCTGGTTTCTTTCCTTCTGTGGGGTGGATGGTGCAGCCTTGGAGAAGGTGTCACCCTTCCTTATCGCTAAAGCCATCAAGGGCATTTTCGGTGATGTGACTTCGGTCAAGAAACTGCACAATGGCACCTTGTTGGTGGAGGCATCTGCCCCCGACCAGAATTGGTGGCAGACCCCCTATGCCAAATGCCCCCAACCAGTTTGCTCGGTGACTTCCCTATTGTGCACAGTGGTTGGAAATGCAAATTTAGTGGGACATTTAAGAAAAAACTGATGTCAGCAAATTACAAAATAATTGCCATTTTCTTTGTGACTGAATCATCTCCTGTCTTAAATGAACAACAATCAATTAAATTTCTTTTCATTTAAAAGCACTAAAAGCTTACGAAGTTCACATTTATGAAGATTCAGGTCATTGTGTTTTGTGCTCTCACGCAGGCATTTTACAAAGTTTATTGAGAATTCTTTTTGCTGCATTATGGACACTGAAGCTTCAGGTTACTATAAGCTTTCCACATTGTCTTTTTAAGTTAACAGGGGTCAAGATATGATCACATGTAGTTTAGGAGGACAACAATTGATTTTTTAATAATTCTTTGGGACTTGTCATTGTGGGAAAGAATAGTACCCTTTTCTTCCATTCTGGAAATAATTTAGGATCATTCTGTGGTCTGTTACCTTTGTTTTGACACCCATCCTAAAGTGCTCAGACCTGCGGAAGTTATTTATTTTTAACCTTCCGTCGACAAGGTGATGATTTCTGGCACACACTACAAGGTGGGGTCTGTGATAACCCCAAAAAGACTTTTTGATTTTCAAGGCTTTAATATTCAAATTAAGGGCATTATTATGTATTTATAAATTAAATACCATCCATATAAAGCTTTAGCAATGAAAATAATTTGGAAACATGCAGTAAAAATTCTATATTACCCAAGAAGACAAGACATCATCATCACCATACCCTTATTCCACCTATGATAGGGTCGGATCTGCAGGGTCTAGTCCTCCACTCCTGATTATCTCCCACCAGGTCCCCATCCACCCCAGACACTACCAAATCCTTATGGACATCCTGCTCCCATTTCTGCCTTTGTAACCAGTGTTTCTGACCAGCTCCCCGTGTGTGCCCGGGGTAGAATAGGCACACTGCGTACCTGCATGTCGTAAGAGGCGACTAAAAGGGGTGACTTTTTCTTGCCCCAGTTTGGACAACACCACTGTCGTGTTTGTCTATGACGTGGTCTGGACAGGACGATACCATCATTGTGGTTGGTTGTATCTTTCTTTTCTCCTTTATTGGATGAGTGTCTGACTTGTTCGCGGTCGACGTAGGTTCCTCACTGAGGTGACCGTAAAAAACGCCTACAAGCGTGTTTGCCATGCGTGGAGACCCGTACCCTGGGAAAAGCGGATCCTGGTGATTGAGGAGGGTCTAGGGCTGCGGCCCTACACATCCAACACATCACTTTGGCCACAGCTTCCGGGGCAAACGGGAGGCCAAGGCAGT
>JAAFCE010004209.1:24739254-24778357 GCA_013389805.1 Trigoniulus corallinus | reverse complement strand
TGTCCGAACGGACCTTCAGAGTGCGTGTGGGTAACACCTACTCCTCTGCCTTTCTGCAGGAGAATGGTGTCCCACAGGGGAGCGTCTTGAGTGTGACGCTTTTTGCTGTTGCGGTGAACGGCCTACCATCCTCTGTTCACCCCCCGGTCAAGTCGTCCCTATTTGTGGATGACTTCTCAATCAGGTACCGGGCTGCCACGATGCACAGCATTGAGCGCCAGTTGCAACTCGCACTAAACAGTGCCCACGAGTTCGCTGCCTCGCGTGGCTATAAGTTCTCCCCTGACAAAACAACTGTCATGCATTTCTGTCGTAAGCGAGGGCTTCACCCTGAGCCTCAGCTTACCCTGGATGGCCGCCTCCTGCCAGTTGTAGAGGCGGCCCGCTTTCTTGGTCTCCGTTTTGACAGCCGTCTGACATGGGTCCCGCACTTGAAGGAGATGAAGGCCAAGTGCCTTCGCTCCCTTAATATTCTGCGGTGCCTGCAGGGAACTGGTTTTGGGGCAGATCGAACGGTGATGCTTCGACTATACAGATCACTCGTTCGATCCCGTCTCGATTATGGCTGCGGCGTATATGGCCTGGCCGCTCCATCTACTCTCCGGATGCTGGACAGTGTTCATCACGCTGGCATCCGGTTGTCCATTGGGGCGTTCTGCACAAGTCCAGTACTCAGCCTTTATGCTGAGGCTGGTGAGCCACCATTGACTGTGCGGCGGCAGTGCCTGGCAGCTGCATACATTTTGTGGCTGAATGGTCAGCCACAGCACCCTACACACCCAGCCGTTTTTAGTGACATTGTGAGACGGCCATTCGACCGCCGCCCGGGGGTTCCCCCTCCATTCGGTGTGCGGTGGATGTACGGTCTTACCGGCCTGGGTGTGTCTCTGCCTAGGGTGCAGCCTGTGCTGCCGGCCTCTGTGCCACCCTGGACAGTGCCAGAGCCAAGTTTAGATTTGTTGCTTGCAGCCTTACCCAAAACCAGTACTGATAGGTCAGTGTACCAACAAGAGTTTGGATGCCTCTCTTGGACCTATCGAGGCCATGTTTTTATTTACACGGTTGGGTCGAAGGATGGCTCCTCGGTGGGTTGGTCAATCTTTACAACTGGTCATCTCATGGGGGGCTGCCTTCCAGGCGTTGCCAGTGTCTTAACTGCAGAACTCACAGCTCTGCACAGGGCAATGGAGCTCATCGAAGTGTTGAATGACAGACACTTTGTTGTTGCGACTGACTCCTTGTGCTCCCTTCAGCTGTTGCACACCCTATATCGCAGACATGCCATCGTCCAGGGTGTGCACAGATTGCTGCTTGTGATTCGTAAGCAGGGCAAGACAGTGTTGTATATGTGGGTCCCGGGGCATGTTGGCATCATGGGCAATGAGAGGGCGGATGCCCATGCCTGTCAGGTGGCCCACTTGCCAGATATACCAAACACTGCTGTCCCCTCCTCCGATGCTCTCCCGATGGTGCGGCGGGCCATCCATGAACAATGGTGGGCCTAGTGGTTTGCGGAGACCACCAACAAACTCCGCACACTGAAGGACACCCCAGAGCACTGGGGGTCCTCGTGCCACCAGTCACGGAGGGAGGAGGTTGTGCTTGCTCGGCTTCGGATCGGTCACACCTTCCTCACCCACTCCTACATTTTACGGGGTGAGGACCAGCCATGGTGTGACTTCTGTTGGGAGCCTCTCACAGTGGCGCATATCTTTAGTCACTGTGAGAGATACCGAGAGCTTAGATGGCGACTGGGAGTCAGTCCAGAGCTCCCCACTTCACTTGGGGATAACCCCCAGGCTGTGGAGAGCTCACTGGTATTTGTGAAAGAGGCTGGCCTCTTTCACCACATTTGAACTCATTTATACATGTATTTTTAGGCAGCTTTGCATTTATTGTTGTATTGGTTTGGCTTTCGCCTTTTTATTTCTGTGTCTGCTTTGGCTTTTGCCATGTTTATTGTTATTACTGTTTTGGCTTTTGCCGTGTTTATTGTTTTGACTGTTTTGGCTTTTGCCGCTTTTATTGTTATGTCTGTTTTGGCTTTTGCCACTTTTATTGTTACGTCTGTTTTGGCTTTTGCCACTTATATTGTTATGTCTGTTCTCGTTTTGCTGCCTTTTCTTTTATTTCTATTTTGGCTTTTGCCTATAATTATTCCTTGGTATTTATTTGGCTATTGCCTTTGTACATGTTAGTTTTAGTTGGCTTTTGCCATTATTTATTGCCATCATGGTGGAAAGGCCATTTACACCCCCACCATGATGATTGTCTTTCTGGGCCCTAATGACCATTGTAGTTGATGGGCATTAAAACATCAACAAACAAACAAACGATGCACAGCATTGAGCGTCAGCTGTAACTGGCAATAAACAGTGCCAACGAGTTTGCCACCTCTCGTGGCTATAAGTTCTCCCCTGACAAAACAAATATCATGCACTTCTGTCATAAGCGAGGGCTTCACCCTGAGCCTCAGCTTACCCTGGATGGCCGCCTCCACCATGTTGTAGAGGCAGCCTGATTTCTCGGTCTCCGTTTTGATAGCCGTCTGACATGGGTCCCTTACTTGAAGGAGCTGAAGGCTAAGTGCCGTCGCTCCCTGGATATTCTGCAGTGCCTGCAGGGAACTGGTTTTGAAGCAGATCAAACGGTGATGCTTCGACTCTATAGATCACTCGTTCGATCAGGTCTTGGATTATGGCTGTGGCGTGTATGGCCTGGCCGCTCCATCAACTCTCCGGATGCTGGACAGTGTTCATCACGCTGGCATCCGGTTGTTTATTGGGGCGTTTGACACAAGTCCAGTACTCAGCCTTTATGCTGAGGCTGGTGAACCACCACTGGCTGTGTGGCGGCAGTATTTGGCAGCGGCATACATTTTGCGGCTGAAAGGTCAGCCGCAGCACCCTACACACCCAGCCGTCTTTAGTAACCTTGATGAGACGGCCATTTGACCGCCGCCCGGGGGTTCCACCTCCATTCAGTTTGCGGTGGATGGACGGTCTTACCGGCCTGGGTGTGACTATGCCTAGGGTGCAGCATGTTCATCCGGCCTCTGTGCCACCCTGGACAGTGCCAGAGCCAAGTTTAGATTTAATGCTTGCAGCCTTACCCAAATCCAGTACCGATAGGTCAGTGTACCAACAACAGTTTGGTCGCCTCTCTCTGACCTATCGGGGCCATGTTTTTATTTACATGGATGGGTCGAAGGATGGCTCCTCGGTGGGTTGGTCAGTCTTTACAACTGATCATCTCATCGGGGGCTGCCTTCCAGGCGTCGCCAGTGTCTTAACTGCAGAACTCACAGCTCTGCACAAGGCACTGGAGCTCATCCAAGTATTGAATGACAGACACTTTGTTGTTGCGACTGACTCCTTATGCTCCCTTCAGCTGTTTCACACCCTGTATGGCAGACATGCCATTGTCCAGGGTGTGCACAGATTGCTGCTTGTGATTCGTAAGCAGGGCAAGACAGTGTTGTTCCTGTGGGTTCTGGGACATGTTGGCATCATGGGCAATGAGAGGGCGGATGCCCATGCCTGTCAGGTGGCCCACTTGCCAGATACAGTAGAACTTCGGTATATCGAACTCGCTTATATCGAAATCCTGCTTATTCCCGCTTATATCGAAGCTTGAGCGCCGGTCCCGACCGATGTAAATTTTAGCTTTACATATAATTCCGGATTTGGATATATCGAATCTCTGATATATCGAACTATTTTTCACGGTCCCCTGAGGTTCGATATATCGAGATTCTACTGTATACCTAACACTGCTGTCACCTCCTGTGATGCTCTCCCAATGGTGCAGCTGGCCGTCTGTGAACAATGGTGGGCCCAGTGGTTTGAGGAGACCACCAACAAACTCCGCACACTGAAGGACACCCCAGAGCACTGGGGGTCCGCGTGCCACCAGTCACGGAGGGAGGAGGTTGTGCTTGCTCGGCTTCGGATCGGTCACACGTTCCTCACCCACTCCTACATTTTACGGGGTGACGAACAGCCATGGTGTGACTTCTGTTGGGGGCCTCTAACAGTGGCGCATATCTTTAGTCACTGTGAGAGATACCTCGAACTGAGATGGAGACTAGGAGTCAGTCTGGAGCTCTCTGCTTCACTTGGGGATAACCCTCAGGGGGTTGAGAACTCGCTTGTATTTGTGAAAGAGGCTGGCCTCTTTCTCAAAATTTGATTTATACATGGTTTGTTTTAGACATCTTTGAATTTATTATTGAATTATTTTGGCTTTTGCCTTTTTATTTCTGTGTCCGTTTTTGGCTTTTGGCATGTTTATTGTTATTACTGTTTTGGCTTTTGCCGTGTTTATTGTTATGACTGTTTTGGCTTTTGCCGCTTTTATTGTTATGTCTGTTTTAGCTTTTGCCACTTTTATTGTTATGTCTGTTTTGGCTTTTGCCACTTTTATTGTCATGTCTGTTCTCGTTTTTTTGCGGATTTTACTTTTATTTCTGTTTTTGGCTTTTGCCTATAATTATTCTTTGATTTTTATTTGGCTATTGCCTTCTGTATGTGTTAGTTTTAGTGGGCTTTTGCCCTTATTTATTGCCATCATGTTGGGAAGGCCATTTACACCCCCACCATGTTGATTGTCTTTCTGGGCCCTAATGACCATTGTAGTTGATGGGCCCTTAAAGCAAATCCAACCAAAATGAAAGCTACATACTCTGCCTTCTTCATGTTCATCTTTAGGCCCCTCTTTCAATTGCAGTTTTAATGTCTTGTAGGTCCTTTTGTGCATCTTCTTTGGACTTGGCAAGCCTCCTGACATCATCAGCAAATACCAGGCACTGAGGAGCTCGTTCCCCTATTCCCATCACCAGCTCATCCACCACTAATAGTGAATAGATATGGGCTAAGTGCTGATCCTTGATGCACCCCAACCTGCACGTTAAGCATTCAGTATTTCCCTATGCTGTCCTCACACTAGCAATGGAACCATGTGTAAAATGGGAATTGCCATTAAACCTGAGGAAGTGTAGGATTTGTACAATATCCAGATCTAGAAAGCAACTTGATTTTGATTATCACATAGGTGGAGTTAGGGTTCATAGGTTTGTAACCCATAAACATCTGGGTATTGTCTTAAATAGTGAGGGTAATTGGAAGGATCACGTTGGTAAAGTGATTGGGAGGGCCAGTCAATTTCTCCGCCTGATTAATAGGGTCCTTAGAGATAGCACAAAAGAGGTAAAGGAAACAGCATATATTTCTATGGTATGCCCAATTTTGGAGTATGGCAGTCCAATTTGGTTCCCCTTCAGGCAGGACTTATCTTGGGAGGTTGAAAGGATCCAAAGGAGGGCAGCAAGAATAGTACTTAATAGGTTTTCTTAATCAGAGAGTGTATCTGCCATGATTAAGGAACTAGGGTGGGATACATTAAGCCAGAGGCATATATCTCACACCATTAGCCTTTTTATAAGACTGCTGCTGCTAGGATGTAATGGACCATTGGCTGGAAGTGTGTCCCCAGCTGAGTATAAAGGCAGAAAGGATCATCCATATAAATTGAAAGAGGTTAGGACACAGACAGACTCATACTACTGGTCATTTTTGCCAAGAGTCATTCGACAATGGAATAGCCTTGGTGAGGATAGGGTGGAGGGCTTCATCCAAGGAAATCCAACAATAGCTGGTATTGTATTAGGGGATGCTCCTGAATTATAGCTTAGGGTTTTAGGAGTATTATGTTATCATAAGTAGGATTGAGAGTTAGTCTCTCCACTGCCATATTGGCCAAAAAGGCTGCTTGCAGTGTATAATATTAGAATTAGAATTATACTGTACATATCCTGCACTATCCTAACATGGCCTTCATCAACCCCTTTCTATATTAAAATGCTCAATACTACCTTTCAAGGGACACTATCATATGCAAAGGCCCACTTTTTTAAAGAATGGAAAATTCCCTGGTATTTTGGTTAACCCCCTAAATCGGTCCGCCCCTCTGATGGGTACATTTTTGCAAATCCCCAGGGATCGACCGATTAGAGAAGTTTCACGTTATTTTCTTACTCACTGTACTATTAATGTAGTGGTTGCAAATGCTGTTGGCTAGTGACACCCCACTGATGTACTGCAGCATTCACATCTCAACCACTAGTATTCTTCTTTCATGGTTCTTCATGGCTGCTCAACACTCAGCTGACATGTCTTTCAATTTATTGGGTCCAGGTGGTCACACAGGACTCCACTTACCTGGCTCCACTTTTAGCCATTTTGATGGAAAAATGCTATAGAGCAGTGGTGGTGAACCATAGACCAGTGGGTCACGCGTGAATCATCTATTTATCGTCTCATAAACAACAGACGTGAGAGCAGGTTGACCGTACGCAGGCCCACGAGCGGATCCAGGATGGGGTTTTTGGGGTTGCAACCCCCCTCCTATGCACATACTGTATAAACGTTATCGCATAATATATGCGAGGTTTAGCTCAACCACCCCCCGGCGAAAATCCTGGATCCACCACTGCGCAGACCCGACCCTGCCACAGGCAGGATAAGAGTATCATGATGATGATGGTCTCTATTTGCTACTTTCATAAACTTTATTCATTAGTAAAAATAATTTATTTTCATTTATAAAATTAAATAGTGCTTGCACCTGACCCGCGGACAACTTTCTATTTTTTTTCGTGTTATTGTGACCCGAAAAAAAGGTTCGCCACCACTGCTATAGAGGCTAAATTTATTTTGAGAAATCACTAAACGAATTGTTAATTCCGGGACGCAAGGCTGAAATCCTGGACGTCTGTATTAGACTCCTTGACCAGGCTTTAGCCTTAACACGAGCAGACTAAAATTTAAAAATTTTGTATAGACTTGCAACGCTCCAAGTGGATGAGAAAGGAAGCAAACGGTTACTCGACGAGTTGCTCTCGAGATGCGAGTCGGGATGTTAAAGAGAAGATTGAAGGCGCTTGTGTTTGATCGTCGCGTGAAAGTACGTGCTCTATTCGTTTAGCTGAATGGCATCTGAAGGTGGGGACGGTAAGTTAGAAATGAATTTCAGTTCCTTTTAGTAGCCTGCATATTTTTAGTACCTATCTTTTAAATATCACTTGGTGTTTGAGATTGAAACAGACGAGAATTATTTTCGAATGATGAAGGCGGGGCAGTTGATGTCCTGTTTTTCGTATGTGATGTACATTTGACCCGCGTGACACATAGTCACATGTGTTGATAGCGAAATGATGAGAGTTGTGTAATATTAGTTTTATCAGCAATTTCTTCTACATTTGATGAAGGTCAGGTGGTAGTGCTTTCTAAAAATATATATTTATGCAACATTTATTGCTGCGGACAGATATTGCCGTGGCAGTATAATTATGGCACTTAAGCATATCAGCCTTCCTGAAGGTGGGCTGTTTATAGGTTTTCAGAGATGACCTTTGGTCGATCTACTAGTCAATTTGTGGATCAATGCCTGATACTCCAATACAGTAGAGTAGACCATTGGTTTCCAACCTTTCTGCTACTATGCCTCGTTAAAAACAATTTTTTTCCTCTGTGCCACCTTGTCTTTTAATAGATGACGTGTGCGTCGTCGAACATGCGTATTTATTTTTATATTTCTGTTGGACACACCAGTTCTTGCCAGATCACTGAAGTTAAGCAACGCAGCCCAAGTTAGTACTGACATGGGTGGTCGGTCTACCTTTGATACCATATTTATTCTTATAAACGGCGCGCCATTAATTTATTTTTTTTTTCAAAGGTATTTTTGTTGCGTTGTTTATTAGAGGGCACTGTTTATATTTCAGTACCTTTAATAAGGAACCTCCCAACAAACAACCCAGCCAATATTCCTGTGGGTTCCAGACGCCTGGCTGGGGTGCCCCCAGTCAGATCATGTTCAGTGGACCCACAGACCCGACCCTGCCGCAGGCGGGATAAGGGTATGATGATGAATTCCTTAAATTTAATAATCAGTGCCTTTCATTAGAGGACGCTGTTTATTATTTTTTCACCTTGAAGGTGGGCTGGTTATTGGAGGGCGCCGTTTATTAGGGGACGCATTTAATTAGAAAAAATACGGTATTTGGTTTTCATTACAGCAAGTGGCGAAAATCCTGTTTCACATAAATAATGCGTTACAAAAGGTAGAAGGACTTGCATTGCTTTGCAGTACAATGATTCATACTCTCCACTGGCATCTCCGCTGGCCATAGTCCATGCCTCCCAGGTTGGAAACCACGGCAGTAGTGTGAATTCGGCAAGTTGCACACGAGACTGTTTTGACTCGTCTAGCACGTTTGGTAACTGTGTCAGTAGTTCTAGGTTCGATACTGGACCGAGGTGGGTTGGCTTCAGGCAAGAGAGAGGCACCGAATGCGCCTTCTACCAGTTGAGAAATAAAAGCGATGTCCCGTGTGGTGTGCAATGTTATTTGCATGTAAAAGGAACCCTGCCTACCAGCGGCGTCACTAGGGGGTGTGGGCCGCACCGGGTGACACCACTTTCACCATGAGAAAAGGGAGTGACACCGAAGTAGAAACGGCTTTTTTCGGGAGAGGGGGGGGTGACACCAACCCTAGCGACGCCTCTGCTCTATACTATGCAACGTGATGAAGCTAAATTTCCAGGTGTAGGCGGCCGACGACGAATCCGACGACGACGCCCGTTGACGAATGTATCGCCCTTGTGCCAATTCAGAAGGACAAGGTGGATACCCGACGCTGCCATAGGCGGGAAAGGGTTAGGAGGTTTACTGTCTTGAAACAGATGACTTGCAGCAGAGCGGGCACCCAGTTAAAATTACTAGTGCCTAAGACCTGTCGCCGTCTAGGAGAAGTAACCAGATGCTAGGGTGGATGAAGACTTCCCCCTTCCTCAGTCGTGTGTTTTTCAATTAAGACACTGGAATCCATTTTAGCATTAGTGGGAGAGCATAGAACAGTGGTGGTGAACCACTTTTAAAGACGGGCCACAATAACAGGAAAACAAAAATAAAAAGTTGTCCGCAGGTCAGGTGCAAGCACTATTTAACTTTATGAATAAAAAATTATTATTACTAATGAATAAAGTTTATTAAAGTAGCAAATAGAGACCCTTATTATCATAATACCCTTATCTCGCCTGTTCCAGGGTCGGGTCTGGGTACGGACAACCTGCTCTCACGTCTGTTGTTTATGAGACAATAAACTAGATATCATTCCCGCTCGGGGCACTTAAAATTGCACGGTGGGTCACAGGTTCGCCACCACCGGAATAGAATCTAGATTGAGGTGGTGTGCTCATGTAAGGAGAAGAGGGGACGCACGTAGAGAAATGGTAGTTAGTGGAGTGGACGAAGATCTTTTGGGAGATACAGTAAGTGAGAATAGAGGGCTAGACACCGCAGATTCGACCCTGTCACTGATGAGATAAGGGTATAATGATGATACGAGCATTGCTAGGTGTGGAAAGTTTCATCAGTAGTCGGTTAACCCTTGCGTCACTACCCGGGTAAACATGTACCCATTTTAGACTTTGCATTGATGCCAAAAAGTTTCTTTGAGAAGGATCATTTTGTCCAACCAGATCCCCATTTTTTGGGAAGTTTCAGAGAGGATTTGTGTATGTATGTTTGTTTTTAACAAAAGAATAATAATTGATATGACGTTTAACTGATATTACAAATGACAAATGGTACAAATGGTACAAATGGTACAAATGTTACAAATGGTACAAATTCATTAAATCGATGAAACAAGATAATGCTATGTTTTAATTGTAGCAGTTTATTGTATCCTTAAAAATATGTCAAAGGAAGTCATGTTACTTAAGATTGTGGACAATTTTTACAAACTGAGAATGTCAAAGAATGTCCATTGCAAAAATAGGTTTCTGACATTTATGTCCATGTATATCATGTTGACAGGGCTGGATCCAGAGGCGGATCAGGGGGAGCACTTCAACAAAGTGTGCCCCAACTATTTTCAAATATATAAGATCCCTTAGTATAAATCCATCTAGCAATTATAATAGGACTTCTACTGCCCCTTTGACAATGTCCCAGGGCCAGACCCAGAGGGGGAGCAATACAGCAATTACTCCACCTCAGTGCCTCAATGGGGCAAAACTGATGGCACATTTTTGCATTGTTTTTGCCATTTCTATACTGCCAGCCCAACAGTTGCAGTCCAATCTGTAGTTGGCTAAACTACTGAAGATAGGAAATTATCTAAGGGGCAGAAGAGGACCTATTGGAATTGCTAGCTAATTTATAATAAAAGGATTCTGAATATTTGGGACGCACCGTTTTTGATATGCTTCACAACTGCTCCACAACTCCCCCTGATCCACAACTGCTGAATGTCCAATCTTCAGTGGTTTAGCCAACTACAGATTGGACTGGCAGTATACTCGAGAAGTGGGAATAGTAAACGCTAAAATACCTCATCAGTTGCAAAGTTGAATCGGTTAAAATATGTGTCCCATTGAGGCACTGAGGGGGAGCAATTGCTATATTAATCCCCTGTGGATCTACTCCTGCAGGTTGAGAAGTAGTAATAGTAGTTGTTGGTGTAGTCAATGTAGAAATAGATGCCGTTTGTATGGAAAAGGTTGACTGCATTAGCATGGTCTCAATTGGCAATTTTGCCAAATTACAATGCGTTGTTCACAAATGAAAAGGCACCCCGGAGGGTACCTGTCGGTCATCCAGATACTGCTGCTGGCTCCTCCCCACCCCCTCTTCAATTAATAAAGCAATAGATGTCGCCACTAATGCATCTTCAGGGTCAGAGTAATGCCATTTTGCAATGGTGTACACATGTACCTGGGTAGTAACTTGTGTGGAAAATTGTGGGTAGTAACACAAGGGTTAATTCTCCCATTAAAAGTAAATGTGATTAAATTTCACTGTAAATTAAGGCTACATATACTTGTTCATATCCGTCGTCCCCTTGCAGTGAAGATGGTGAAACGTTTCCAGCACAAAAAACTGATTGCAGTAGAAATTCTTGCAACACTCCTTTACATGACCGTTAAGCTTGACGTTGTTTTGAGGGCGAAGGTGAAATTCATGCCGTCACTCCATTTCCATCGCGGCCCATCAACAGTGATTTCTTATGGCAAGAAACATTAATTAATGATCGGCAAATTTTTATGCTGACGGCATAGATATGATGAGCGTATTATCACATGTTTCGGAAAAATGTTTTGTATGCAGTCAGCAGTGTTGCGGTGAAGGCCAGCAACTGTTGACATGACTTGAATTTATGCACATCTTTCAACAGCAGGTTTATGTTTTCCGTTTGTTGGTGTCTTAGGTCCCTTCAACTACAAAGTCATTAGAGCGCCGTCCACTGTGTAGTTCTAATGCAGAGACTGCTCAGAAAATACACTGGTATTAGTGGTACCCAGTTTTCCCAAGTGGCCACCCATGTCATTGCCAGCTGGGATTGAATTACTTAACTTTAGCGATCAGACGAGAACTGGTATGTCCAACGCAATCAGCTGCACCCTGTGCTTTCCTGCTGAAGAGTCTACCACTACGTAGAGGGCCTACAACCAGTAAAGGAAGTCTGTGACAACTGGTAGTGACATCCCACAGTTGGGCGGGAACAGTTGCATACCTTAAAGGTGCTGTTCCACTAAGCAGTAGCTGCTTTAAAAGTTGCTGTTATAATAGTAACTATTATGTGGAACACCCCCTACTCTTATAAGAGTTGATCTGCTATAACAGCTACTTTTTAGCCACACCTTCAAGTTGAAATTTTTCTACTTTCTTCCAAGTTGAAGTGGATTATGGGTAATTTAAAAATGGCGTCAACTGAAGAACACATTAAATTGCCTTATCTTCACTGTTATGCAGGGCAGTATGTACACCACTGTAAGGTGACCATGGGTCCCGGATTTTCTGGGACAGTCCCAGATTCAAACTCTGCATCCTACATGGATACACATCCCAGAATTAACAATTCGTTTAAAGATTCATCAAAATAAATTCAGTTTCAAATAGTATTTCCACTTATGGATGGCTAAAGTGGAGTCCTGTGCAACCGCTGGGTCTTAATAAAATTTGAAAGCAAAGTTTACAGAACTGTCATTAGGCCAGCTATGTAGTATGGCTCAGAGTGCTGGTCTGTCAAAAATGACTATGAAAGGAGAATGCCAGTGGCTGCAATGTGAATGCTGTGCTACATGAGTGGAGAGACATGAGCCAACAGAATCTGGATTGGTTACATTATTACATGTGATGAGGAGGGGAGGAAGATTTTATTCATCCCATTATGGGACTGGGTTGATTGGTGGCACCAGGAGTAAGGGAAGACATTGAGATGTTGGGTAGAGTTCAGGATAAGAACCTTCAGACCCAACCCTGCCACAGGCAGAATAAAGGTGAGATGCACCTCTGCACCACCAGCAGCCCCATAATGCACATAGCAAGTTCATCCTCCCCTCTCCTCATCCCATGCCCATTCCACATCAGTCGATTTTCTGTCATCTTCTCAGCGATGTTCCCACCCCATGCAACCTCTAATGCAGTGATCTTCAAACGTTGTCTACTCACAGAACCCTTAGAACTATAAGATGTGATGGGGAACCCCATCCCACCTTTAGAAAAGTATATCTTGCCACTGCTAACGAGGGAGCGGCGAGTTGCGTTGGACATACCAGTTCTCGTCTGATCACTGAAGTTAAGCAACGCAAGCCCAGTTAGTACTGACATGGGTGGTCGCTCGGGAAAGCTGGGTACTGCTAATACCCAATAATCGTCGCATTACTGTAGTGTCTGTGCAGTCTATGCATTAGAACTACGCAATGGACGGGTCTCTAATGACCTTGTAGTTGACGGGACCTTAAACACCAACAAACGAAACGCTGCTAACGAATTTTCATTTTAACTCTCAGAACCCCTAGAGATGTATTGTGAAACACAGTTTGAAGACCACTGCTCTAATGTAACCATTTTCGTTTTCTGTAGGCTCGTGACACCCCACTCATGTATTGCAGCATTCGCATCTCAACCAATTGCATTCTCCTTTCATGTTTCTTCCTAGCTGCCCAAAACTCTGAGCTATACACCATAGTGGGCCTTAACGACCATTCTTTTAAACTTTGCCTTTCAACTTTATTGGGCCCCGGCTGTCCCACAGGACTCCACTTAGGCCATCCTGCATTAATCCTATGGGTCACGTCGGAGGATGGCCTTTGTAGTTTGAGGGTCCAACAACACCAACGAAAAGGTATCGCCTGCATGTTTTGCATCTTGTGCACTACCATGTTTCCCCGATAATAAGCCACTGTCTTATTTCTATTTTGGTGCCGAAATAAGCACTAGGGCTTATTTTCGGGGAATGTCTTATTCTTTTCTATAATATTATCTTTTAAAGTCAAGTATTGAATACTTACAAAATAGAAACTGAGATATAACGGCAAAAAAAAATTGTAGATGACAACTTACTACACTCTACTAGTGTTTTTCAACCTTGTTATTGAGACGAAACCCTTTGGAGCGTTTAGACTTCTCGTGGACCCCTTTGAAACATTTCAACCTTTCGTGAAACCCTATACAGTGACAGAAAACAAGCATTAATTGATACAGGTGTGTGTGTGTGTTAGCATAAGCAGTTGAATTCATGGCCTAATGTTTGAGAGAGACACCCGAAGTTCATCTTCGACAGACAAAAGTCGTTCTCGTTTATTGTGTTTTCATTATTTTTATATTTTACCTTGCCATTGGCAGAACCCTTCTGTGGACCTCACAGAACCCTGGTTAAAAAACACTGCTCTATACTCACGACTCCCTTTAATGAAGTCACCCTATCAGATGCAGGAAACATGGATACAGGATGTGCTCTTTGCCTTAGGTCTCTCGTAGGGTTTATTTTTGGGGAAGGGCTTATTTTAATTACATCCTGGAAAATCATGGTAGGTCTTACTTTTTGGGTAGGTCTTTTTTCGGGGAAACATGGTAGTTGTGGTAGATGTGACGGTTTCTTATAACCTAATTGTTGATTTGTTGAAAGTTGTAACTTTTGTTGTTGGGATACAGCTTTGTAAGGAGATTGCGCTTCCAAATAACCTCGTTTTATCTGTAAGTTGTGATCTCATGATCAGATTTCTCAACATCCCAGGTGAAGATGCTGTATTATGTTGGATACACAAGTTCTCATATGATCACTGAAGTTCAGCAATGCAAATCCAGCTAGTACTAAGCTGGGTGGCCGCTTGGGAAAACTGGGTACTGCTAATACCCCAAAACCGTCACATTAACATAGTGTCTGTGGAGTTCCTGCATTCTAACTATGCAGCCCTTGTAGGAACTTCTGGGAACTATGGGCCCTTGTAATTGAAGGACCCATAAACAACAACAAAACAGACATTCCAGGTGTTGAACCTCCTGAACCTTATTCTCCACCACACTCCCGGGTACCTCCTTGTCACTTCGCTGCCTGTCCCTCCCAAAAAAAGCAAGATATTCAGTCTTCTTGAAGTTCAGCTTCTGTTCCCCATTTCCTATCCCTGTTCATTGGAGCACTCCACTGACGATATGTGAGCTCCTAAATCTGGTTCCCAACATATGCCAAACATCCATGGAGATCTCATGAGGGTGTACTGATTTTTGACCTTTCATCTTTTGAAGAGCTGTTGGGTGAGTGAGTTCCTGTTTATGACCGTTGTATGGGTGGCATCATTTTAGAGGTTGGGCAGTATTTCTTTCACCTTTTAATTGCCTCTGCTGGTTGAAACGGGACCCTACCATTGGCATTCTTGACCGTTATGGCCCTGGTTGCACCCTTACTAGTTCTATCCCTGGTCCTGGCCAATCTAAATACTGCTTTCTCTCCTTCTCTAGCCCCAACTTTTCATGTAGAGCCTCATACTTCTGGTGCTTGATCAGGGCAATGGTTTTTTCAAACCTCTGCCAAACGGGTCTACGTCAATTTGGCGCATGACAATTTGGCGTACATACAAATTTGGCGTATGACAATTTGGCGCATATATAATTTGGCATACAAACAAATTTGGCATACATCAATTTGGCGTACATACCGATCTCTTGGGTGGCCAAATTTGCTCAAAATTGCAACGGTCATAACAACTTATTTCAACAGTCATTGCAAGGTAATAGAACAATGAATGCCTACCATAAGTGTGTTATAGGGCCCTAATGACCTTTGAAGTCGATGGGCCCTAAAACACAAACAAACCCAACTATGTTATACTGGGCCGTTGCAATGACTGTTATGCCCACGCATGGATCTAGGATGGGGGTTTTGGGGTTGCAACCCCTCCCATGCACATATAAACTTATATTTGCATAATATGTGAGGTTTAGCTCAACCCCCCTGTATTAGCTAACCCCCCATCCCCGACGAAAATCCTGGATCTGTCACTGGTTATGACAGTTGCAATTTTGAAAAAATGTGTGTACCCAAGAGATCGGTATGTATGCCAAATTGTCATACACCAAATTGTTATACGCCATTTTTTCCGTACGCCAAATTGTCATGTGCCAAATTGACGTGATCCCCTGCCAAACAGTGCCTCTCCACACCTCCTTAATCTTCCTAGCAACCCTATCCCTCATGGCACTGACTGGCCCATCCCAATCCCTGTCGACCTGGCTGAGAACCTCCTGCCAGAATTCATCTGTCTTGGAGGGCATCTTCCACCACCTAATGACTGATTCTCCTTCCAGATGTTTCTTAACTACCCCCTTCATTGATAATTGCATCATGGCCACTTTTCCTTCTGAAAATCTTCATTGGATAGTGCCCAGCAATCGTGGATCTCTGCCCTAATCTACTGCCTAAGCATGAAAAAGTATATTTGGGACTTCCCCTTAGTGACTGGAAAGTGATTAGGTGTTCTTCCTCTTCCTGAACCATGTAAGGCAGTGGTCTCAAATTCACTTTATTGGAGGGCCATATTTACAACAGTGAAACTTTCTGCAGGCCACATGCACTATGACCTAAGTTATGTGTAAACTACCTATATATAATAAGTGCTGTGTGCATTTTTAAAATGTATGAAATACACACATCCAGGGTCCGATCTAGCGCTTATGTCGCCCCGGACAAAAAGACAAGTTGGCGCCCCTTAAGAATATAACTGAAGCAGCAGTTTTTCTCACACTTACAGCCAAAATAGCGCCCCAGACTAATGCCTGGGTTGCACCCACCCAAAAGCGGGCCCTGACAGTAACGTTTTATATAGAATTTAATTCAACAAAACGTTAACCTATACGTTTACTGTCATTTTTTCCAATGTGCCTATAATTCTCAAAATTCTCTGTGGGCCACACGAAAGACCATCGTGGGCCACATTTGGCCCACAGGCCACGTATTTGAGATGCCTGAAAGGTGTGTTGCAAAAAGATACAACCACTAAAGAAGTCCAGGAAAGCGGAAAGCAACCCACACCAAACAAATGTGACATTACTTGAAATGAAATTCTTCTCCTGCATTACTATATTATAGCTGTCTTGCCCTGTAGTGGCAACACTGTGGTGCAGATGCTAATGTGCATCATCAGACTATCAGGTGGTCATAATAAATTGGCCACTCAGTGTAGGTGAATGTGCAAACTAAAAAAAGCAACTCCTAACCCTTTTCCCGCCTATGGCAGGGTCGGGTACCCATTTGTCCCTCTGAATGGACACAGGGTGATATATTGGACGTAGTTTTTTCTGCAGCCGGTTGCCGGCCAAAACTGCACCCCTACGCTTATTTATCGTCGGTCTAGTGTTCGTTGGGGAATGCTACCGACGCCAGGGGGCGAGCTCCTACACCTGGAAATTTTCCCTCATCTACCCGTTGCGTAGTAGAGAGGGTTCTTTTACGTGCAAGCGCTATCGTACACCCACATGGGACCTCGGTTTTACTTCTCATCCGAAAGAAGGCACACTCGCGGCTTCTCTCTCACCTGAAAGAAGCCGACCCACCATGGTCCAGTATCGAACCTAGAACTACTGGCATAGTTGCCGAGTGAGCTAACCACTACGCCACCACGGCGGGTAGGTGAATGTGCAAACAACGTTTCAAATAGTACTTGGTTCATTCTTTTCTGAAGACTGGTCCACAACAAGAAAATGGATTTGAGTAGTTTTTCTTACACTGAGAAGTGATGAACAGAATGATTTTTAATTATTTTCATTTTTATTGTTCTTCTGTAAGTGAAATGAAAAGTTCATTGATGTAGTTCGGGAAGGGAGATTAGGTCGTGTAAACAACAATAAGAGCGAAATACATGCCTCTACTTCATGTATTCGCTAATATCGTTTTGCGATTTACTAAATCGCAGCAGCAAATTTTATTGGTGTATTGAGAAACATTTTTCTCGAATACGGGATGTCCCCGGCACTGCCACCTTGAACAACTCCATGTGCTATTCACTGCCTCTTCTCAATCCGTTAAAATCCCGCATACCATAAAATCTCACGTAAAGTCCGCATCTCAAATATAGTCCGCACTTTAAAATTCCTACTGTAGCTAGTGGTGCAACTTGTAGGGGGCAATGAGATCAAATGAATTTGAACATGAAATGTCAATTGCTCTGACGATGAAATTGAAATGTGAAAGATTTTATATTGCATTATCATATAAATAAGAACGTACTGTGTAAAGTCGTGTTGTTAAGTGTAATAAAATGTTCAGAAGATGAGGAGCAGTTTTCATTAAGAACCCTTGGTTTCATTTATAGTCTGCACTAAATGACCCTATATTTTGTGTATAATCCGCGGGCACTATGTGAGATTTTATGGTATGTGAAAAACATTGCTATCTGAACGACGTCTTAATGCATTTTATTTTGGGGCCTAAAAATTAGTTCCAATGTGAGAAATCCTATTACACGGGAAACCTCTTATCTTGGTTCCTATGTGCAGTAGAACCTCCAAAGTTGACCACCCTTATATGTTGACCACCTCCCTAAGTTGACCAAATTTTCACAGACTGGATGTGCACCACATTAATTAATGGATTACCAACCTCCCCATGTTGACCACCTCTGTAAGTTGTATGTTGACCACTATGACTGTGACACATGATATTGATTTAACCTCCATAAGTTGACCCGTTTTCTTCCTTGTGCCTGACAAGAGCCTTGTCAGGGGTGACAAATACAAGATTGAAAGAGTATCCAAGGAACTTTTCACTGGATTGCTTAGCACTAGCTCTTTTTGGGGAAAGCTAAAGAAATTAGTGATTGGTAAGTCAGCAAATTCATGTGCATTTAAGAAACTGAAGACCACCCTGTTACATGGAGATCAAACAAATGTGCATGGATGACTGCTGCCCTGTTTGAAGACAGGTAAGGGGTGTGGATGAAGAAATGATCTATCCTACTAACAGTAGACAACTGCCCTGCTGAACTGCAAGTCAGTCACTTGACAAATCTGATACTTAACTTTCTTCTTCCAAATGCAACCTCAAGGATCCAACCTCTTGACCAAGGTGTTATCAAATCATTCAAAGTGTTTTACTAAGCCCAGCTCCTGCCAGGAGTGGATTATTGGTAAAACATGTGTCACCAGCCTGTGGAAGCAGCTTCATTTGCTGCATCCATTAATGCTCTGGGTGTTGTACTTTAGATAATTCTGCTTGAAAAAAATTAACCAGAAACAATGTTGACATGTTTTAGGAAAGTTGGATTTATCACAAACCAACAGACAACATTTTGGCCTCATCATACAGCCCGTCTTCCATGGCAGAATTTTAAAGAGTAGCCTTTGAAAGTATTGTTGAAATGGGCAATGAAGTGTAAACTTCTAATGAATCTGATGCAGCTAACTGCTGGGGGGGGGGGGGGGGCATAACCCCCAAATACCAGATCAATGGCATTGGGGGCTAGCTATGCCGATCCACTAGTAGTAATAGTGTTGATTATGTAGCATTTCATACAGTTGTATCCAATAAAAGCAATAATACCCATGTATCAGTACAGTACACCTAGTTCTCCATAAGTTGACCACCTCCCTGTATTGACCACTTTTCTTCCTTCCTTGGGTGGTCAACTTACAGAGGTTCTACTGTATATGAATTTACTGTTTATTTTCTTGGTTGTTTTGTTTTCAGTAATGAATCCATTTTCAACTCTTTTGAAATCAATTGAGGTGGACGGGGAATTATTCAGGTTTTATGACATTGCAGAGTTAAATGAGGAAAAATATAGTAAGTTACAAATTTAATGTTGAATTTTAAATTATCAAGTTCTTATTAAGGATTTGTTGTTGATTTCAGAGAAACTGCCATTCTCCATCAGAGTTCTTTTAGAAATTGCAGTACGGCATTGTGATAATTTTCATGTTCGCACCAAAGATGTCCAGAACATCCTTAACTGGGAGGAGAATCATATGGACAAGCAGGGAATTGAAGTACCATTTAAACCGTCACGTGTCATCCTTCAAGATTTCACAGGAGTGCCAGTAGTAGTGGACTTTGCTGCTATGCGAGATGCTGTGAAACGCCTAGAGGGTGACCCAGACAAAATAAACCCAGTCTGCCCGTCGGATTTAGTCATTGATCATTCAGTACAAGTCGATTTCTCTGGATCGTACGTATATAAATTAATTTCTCTTACTGTAAGTCTTAAGTGGATTATCCTGCCCTTTACTCAAGAACATGATCATACCTGACATTTAGTTTCATCTCAAAGGATTTTTTGTTTAATCTGGATTGGCCAATTACATCACAATGGCCCCCTACTACCATATCCATAAGTTTTTTAGCAGTATATCGTCCCTCACTAAATCCAAAAACGGCTGGTGTTTGGGATTGGCAAGGAAAAAAAACATGTTTTCGTTTGTCTCCAAACCTGGGGCGGCTGTATTGCGTTGCACAGCAGTTCTCGCCTGATGACTGCAGTTAAGCGACGCAATCCTAGCTAGTACTAACATCGGTGTGGCCAATTGGGAAAACTAGGTACCTCCAATACTCAAAAATCGTCGCATCAGCATAGTGTCTGTGCAGTGTCTGCAGTAGAACTGCATGGTGGACAGGTTGTTGTTGTTTGTTTGTTGGTGTTTAAGGTCCCGTCAACTACAAGGTGATTAGAGACCCGTCCACTACATAGTTGTAATGCATAGACTGCACAGACACTACACTAATGCGACGATTATTGGGTATTAGCAGTACCCAGCTTTCCCGAGCGACCACCCATGTCAGTACTAACTGGGCTTGCGTTGCTTAACTTCAGTGATCAGACGAGAACTGGTGTGTCCAACGCAACTCGCCGCTCCCGTGGTCGACAGGGCTGTAATGACCATTATAGTTGAAGGGTCCTGAAACATCAACAAAACAATGCAATTTCTCCAACCTTTGGAGAGCCTTGAAATTACGTTTGTTTGAAAAATAATGGAAATAGGTCCTTCATCTTTAAATGCAGTTCGTTGCAGCATCCACCTTATATTATTGACCCCGAATTTCAATTATGCCTGTCACATCAGAAATTTCTGTCCATTTCATCATCATCTCACCCTTATCCCGCCTTCGTCAGGGTCGGGTCTTTGGGTTTTTATCCTCCACTCCCGCCTATCCCCCGCCTTATGCCTCCATGTCCCTTTGCACCACCTGCACCCACATACGTCTTGGTCTACGCCTACTCCTGGTGCCCCAATCACTGCAGTCCCATAATGGACCTAAGTTCCTCGTCATGTGCCGATGCCTCCTCAGCCAATTTTCTCTAATCTTTACTGTGATGTTTCCCGCCCCAAGCTACCTCTTATGTAATCGTTTCTGACTGTGTTTGCTCGTGACACTCCACTCATGTAGTGCTGCAATCGCATCTCAGCCACTTGCATTCGCCTTTCATGGTTCTTCCCAGCCGCCCAACACTCTGAGCCATGCAGCATAAGGGGCTTCACTACGGGACCCGGCGGGCACTTTGCTGTGGAAAACGGATCCTAAGTAACGAAACTCCTGCACAACTTTTATCGCTTCACCCCCCCAACGAATCTCACCCCCTTACGTCAGGCCCTTGCCTCCTACGTACTCTCATGTTCACCTTTAGCCCTCCCCCTTTCCATTGCTGTTTCAAAGTCTTGTTGGCCCTTTTGTGCATTTTCTTTGGACTCCTCAAGCCCCCCCCCCCCCGGACATCATCAGGAAATACCATGCACTGAGGGGCCCATTCCCCTATTCCCGTCAGCAGCTCATCCATTGCTGAAGTGAATAGATATGGGGTAAGTGCTAAATTTCTGTCCACTTATTACAAATAATTTGTGACTACTACACTGGTGTTCAAAATTAAGAGAAAAAAGGGATTTATCAAAATTTCTCAAAAATACTGAACTCAAAACTGAAAATTGTCTTCAAATACCAGTAAAAATGTAGTGGTGCAGATCCGCAAGAGCCAAGGAGGATCGGTATTTAGCCCTTTCAGCCAAGTGCAAGAGGACTGCTACAGCCGCACAGTTCTCTCATTAGCTCTCTGCTGCCATTGGAGCTGTAGTTTCAGGGGTTATTGTTTCCTGAAGGCTTCGTGATAGAGGGGTCTTTATGTCAGAAGAGCTGTTGTTTCCATCCCATTCCCTCACACAAAAGAGCGTGTCTAGCATGGTGCAGAGAACTTCAATTCGCTGATGTTCTCTTCAGTGACGAGTCAAGATTCAATCTAGATACAGATTCTAGACGAACCTTCATCTACAGAGAACCTGAGACCCGCTATCACCCCTCCAACATCAGGGAAAAAGACCATTATGGTAGTGGTGTCATGGTGTGCAGGTATCGTATTGGATGACCTCCCTATCACTCCACATGTTGAACACAGGCTTCCTTGCTGCTCAGAGATATAGAGAGGAGCTCTTAGAACGTTATGTGCCACTTTTCAGGGATGTAATTGACTTTTTATTTATGGATGACAGTGCTTGTCCACATAGGGCACAAATGGTGAGTCAATATCCTCACAGTGAGGATATTCTGAGGTATGTTGACTTATTGTGCAAACTATGATTCCGTTAGAGGTGACCATACCTACAGTGACCATATTATTTTTGGGAAAATAAAGGACATATCGAAGAAAATAAAAAATACTTTATAAAATTTATAAGTTTATAACATTTATTACGATAATAGTAGCATACGACAATGCATACATACAGTGAAATAAATGACTGCCCTCTATAATGAAGGACGTATGGTAACGGTAACCATACCTCATATTAGCCCCATTTTCACCATCATCTTGCAATATTTGTTTTGAACATTCCTAGTCTCATGTGAATTACTCATGATTTTGAAATGGTATTTCCCTGTTGTAGGGAAATACGGTTTTTGAGACTTTTCAATAAATGTATTTGTTCTCCTAATTTTGAACATGAGTGGTGTTAAAGACCTATTGTGTGTATTTATTGCATTTTGTATCCAAGACAGTTGGCTGTCTACTTCTATAAGTTTACAATGAAGCCCCTCTATCAGACTTGTATAACACACACCGAGATATAAAGAGATCCCAATCGTTATGAGCGACGAGTTGCGTTGGACACACCAGTTCTCGTCTGATCACTGAAGTTAAGCAACGCAAGCCCAGTTAGTACTGACATGGGTGGTCGCTCGGGAAAGCTGAGTACTGCTAATACCCAATAATCGTCGCATTGGTGTAGTGTCTGTGCAGTATATGCATTAGAACTATACAGTGGACGGGTCTCTAATGACCTCGTAGTTGACGGGACCTTAAACTCCAACAAACCCAATCGTTATCATACCCTTATCCCACCTGTGGCAGGATCGGGTCTGCAGGTTCTAGCCCTCCACTGCCGCCTCTTTCCTACCAGGAACGGCTTATTACTTTAGGCAGACCAGTTCTCGTCTGATCACTGAAGTAAAACAACGCAACCCTAGCTAGTTCTGACTTGGGTGGCCGCTTGGGAAAACGCCTCCCTTTTCTATCTGGCCTGAGGCAGAATGGGAACTGTGGCTTATGGCCGTCTACTCTCCCACTACGTCACCATCTACCCCATCCGCTATCATATTCCGCCATAGTAATTGCTCCCACGTCTGCTTTATAGCTCCTCTACCCTGGCTGCTGCAAAGAACCTGCAGTCTCACAACGGACCTAACCTGCTCTTCCTCCCTTCTCATAACTTGCCCAAAACACCTAAATCGGTTTTTGCACGTGATTGCCGCAATTTTTCCCCACCCTCAATATATCCCTAATGTACTCATTCCTAATTCTGTCTCCTCTCCACACACCATTCGCATTTCAGGTACCCGGCTGTCCAACCGATCCATATAACGTAACTGGCCTAACCATTGCCCTGTAGAGCCTCCCCTTCAAATTTGTTGGAATTCTTCATTCACAAAGCACTCCGAATCTACTTCCACATTACTTTGGTACACTGATTCCAGGTACTAAAACCTCTGCACCTTTCTCACCACCTCATTCCACCTGACGGAGTGCATCTCCTGCCTATCTCCCACCAGGTCCCCGTTCAACCCACGCACTACCATATCGCTACGTACAACTTGCCCCCACGTCTACTTTGGTCTTCCCCTGTCCTGAGTGCTTACAGCCACCTGCATTCTCGTAATTGGACCTGTATATTTAAATGTATGATTAATAAGTAATTAGCTGCACAACCACAGTCATTGCTGAATTTCAGATTTTGTAGGTATGATTGTTTCTTCACTGTTGCATGCAAATTGACGAATGCATTCCCTAACGGTCTGGCACATAGCAATGCATTTAAAATTATTTCAGTTCTGATGCATTATCCAAAAATCAGCAGCTGGAATTTGAAAGGAATAAGGAGAGGTTTCAGTTTCTGAAAGTAAGAGGAGTTCGGCACAATATTTACGTATCCAATAGTGGATTGCAGTGAATTAATGTCACGGTTTTTTTGCTTACCAGTGGGGCGCAAAAGCATTTCGCAATATGTTGATTGTACCTCCGGGCTCTGGGATTGTGCATCAAGTGAATTTGGAATACTTGGCAAGAGTGGTATTTTGCGTGGATAACGTCTTGTATCCCGATAGCTTAGTAGGAACGGATTCTCATACCACGATGATTAATGGACTTGGTGTCGTTGGATGGGGTAGGTGTTTCACTTCTCTTAAGTACCATATCATTTCTGACGTGTGCTGACAGTTAGTCGCCAACAATTAACTTAATTGGTACATCAACGTAATTGCCAAGACAGCAACTGATTGCATTTGACATACCAGTTCTCGTCTGATCACTGCAGTTAAGCAACGCAACCCCAGTTAGTACTAACATAGATGGCGCTTGGGAAAACTGGGTATTGCTACTACCCACAAATCATCGCATCACTATAGTGTCTGTGCAGTCTCTGCATTAGAACTACGCGGTGGACGGGGCTCTAATGACCTTGTAGTTGAATGGCCCTAAAACACCAAAAAGACAAACAACAGCACGCAGTGGATGGGCTCTAATGACCTTTATAGCTGAAGAGCCCTAAAACATTAACGAACCAAAAGTTTTGCTTTGCTCTAAGTGCAAGGCCTTAAAATATTTCCAAATTGTGGATTGATAGCATCCAATCGACTCTCATGAATCTTTGATACTACCCTTCACGGGATCAGGACCGGTTTTACTTTTCGGTGATCACCTCGGGACGCGGAAATTTCAAATACGCTTATTTACTGCTTAACTGCATATATTACTTAATATGTTGAAACATACAGTTTTTGTCTGATATGCATACGAGTATTTATTAGAGGTGCATAAAATTTTCTTTGCCTAGGACCGTCATGTACCCTTGCGCCGGTGCTGCACACGATTAATGAGGCCGCAATTAATTGTTGGTGATTAGCTGTCCGGTAATCATTTTTGAGGTACAAAGATTGTTGACTGTTTGCAGGTGTGGGAGGAATTGAAGCTGAAGCGGTGATGCTTGGTCAACCTATTAGCATGGTACTTCCAAAAGTCGTGGGGTACAGAATGGTGGGGAAACTGTCATCATTAGTTACTTCCACAGACGTTGTTCTTACTATAACCAAGGTGAAATTAATTTTCTGTAACCCACCGAGTGGTTGATGACCGAATTATTCTAGTGCTGTACGTCGTATATTTACTGAAAAAATAATAATCCTTTGATGACCAGCACTTGCGACAAGTAGGTGTTGTAGGTACATTCGTCGAATTCTTTGGTCCTGGCGTTGTTGAACTTTCAATAGCAGATCGGGCAACCATAGCCAATATGTGTCCAGAATATGGAGCTACTATCGGATATTTCCCTATTGATGCGAAAGGATTGTTGTATCTGAAACAAACTGGTAACTGTTATTTCAGAGTAGTGTTTTTTTTTGTCTGTGACTCCTTTAAATTTTGGGGGTTTTTTTAGGTCGAGATGACAAGAAATTGAAACTCATAGAATTGTATTTGCGATCTGTTAAAATGTTCCGCAACTTCGACGATCCTGAAGAGGACCCTGTATATTCTCAGGTGACCTTTCTCGGCAATGACTAGACTAATAATTGTGTTATTAAAGAGTAATGCCTGGTTCCGTATACCCACGCACTAACGCAATTACCGTTGAATCAGACGACACAGCACAAAAAATGGTAACGTCACACTGCTACTTGGGGCGCCACAGAGCAGCTAAGCGTGACGGTAGTCGAGTTGACAGGTGGTCAACTCGCATAGCGCCCCGCAAGTCACGCTGCGCTTTGATTGGCTGGCGGTTGAGCTGCCTGCTTGAAAAATGGTGGAGGATAAACTAAGACGTGACGGCGGCGTGCCGTGACTCCAAATAAAGCGCTGCACATAAGGAATTGCGCTGGCGGTCCTTCATAACGCACTAGCACAAAACGTCATCAGTGGCGACGTGATTAGCGTTGAAGTTGGTGATACGGAACTAGGCATAACTCTTTATTATAACTGCCACCGAATTTTCTTTTGGCATTCTTAGGTTATTGAACTGGATTTGAGCACAGTCACATCATCTGTAAGTGGCCCCAAAAGACCACATGATAGAGTGGCAGTTAGTGAAATGAAAGATGATTTTACCAATTGCTTAACTGCAAAGGTGGGTTTGTTAATTCGGGTTTTTAATGTTTCTGTTTACAGATTTTTCTGCATTACTTAATGTGGCGAGTTTGATCCACCTTGGTGGTGCAGTGGGTAGCACGCTCAGTAACTGCGTCAGTAGTTATAGATTCGATACTGACCCGAGGTGGGTTGGCTTCTTTCGGGTGAGAGAGGTCCCGGCTGCGCCTTCTTTCGAGTAAGAAGTAAAGCCGAGATCTCGTGAGGTATGCGATGGGGTTTGCATGTAAAAGAACCCGCTCTACTATGCAACGGGTAAATGAGACAGAATTTACAGACTAACTTCCCTGGGTGCCGATCCTGGGTTGAGGTGGGTTGGCTCTTTCAGACGAAAGTCCCGAATGCATCTTTTGTCAGAAGGCGTGATTCCATGTGGTGTGGATTGGATTAGTTTCATGGGTTGGGGAGTAAGCCAAGCAGCCCCTAACAGGACGAACCCTTAGGAGGCTGCTCGCGGAAGATGAGGAGGTAGGTGGAGAGGACGAAGGAGAGGGGAAATTTGCAGCACCCAACGTTCTTTACAACCACCCTCGTTGGTATTGACGTGGGCTTGCGCTGCTTAACTTCAGTGTTTCCAACGCAACTTGTATTGTGACGGACACACATCAGTTCTCGTTGCATCACGGAAGTTAAGCGGGCTTCACAACAGCAACGGGAACGTAAAACGTATTTTGTGCAGAGGGGAGGGGCGACGGCTACGTCATGTGGTAGAGGTGCGCTCCTATTGGTCAAACGGCTTAGGTTTAACGGGAAAGTTGAATTTTTTTCAACTTTCCCGGCAGTTGCCGTTCTTGTTCCCGATGTTATTGTGAAGCGGGCTTTAAGCAATTCAAGCCCATTTATTACTAACATGGGTGGCTAGTACCCAAAAATCAACGTAACGGCATAGTGTCTGTGCAGACTGCATTAGAACTATACTGTAGACCGCTGTGCCAGTTGTAGTTTGAGGGCCCTAAAACACCTACAAATCAAACCCATGTGGTGTGTTCAATGTCATTTGCAGTAAAATAGCCCTCTATTCATTGAGTACATGAGGCGAAATTCCCAGGTGTAGGAGCTCGTCCCATGCATCGGTGGAATGCCCCAATGAGCAGTAGCTCGATTGTTTGTTGGTGTTTAAGGTCCCGTCAACTGTCAGGTCATTAGAGACCCGTCCACTGCATAGTTCTGATGCATTGACACCACACTAATGCGACGATTATTGGGTATTAGTGGTACCCAGTTTTCCTGAGCAACCACCCATGTCAGTACTATATAGCTGGGCTCGCGTTGCTTAACTTCACTGATCAGGCGAGAACTGGTGTGTCCAACGCAATTCGCCGCTCCAGTGGCTCGATGATAAGTGAGCATAGGGTTGCTGCTTAGGACGGCAGCCAGCTGCATAAAAATTCCGTCCCTTCAGATCGCTCATGTATCCCATAGGGACAAAAATGGGTACCCGACCCTGCCATAGGGGGAACGGCCCATCGCGTTGGGCACACCAGTTGTCGTCTGATCACTGAAGTTAAGAAACGCAACCCCAGCTAGTACTAAAATGGATGGCCGCTTAAGAAAACTGAGTACTGCTAATACCCAAAAATCGTCGCATCAGCATAACTTCTGTGCGGTCTCTGTAGTAGAACAATTCAGTGGACGAGGCTCTAATGACCTTTGTAGTTGAAGGGTCCTAAAACGCCAACAAGCCAAATAAACCCTGCCATAGGCGGCAAAAGGATCAGCAGTTGCTAGTTGCCCTGGACATTGACTTACAAATGTATTTGCTATGAAGGTTGGATTCAAAGGGTATGGATTACCGGTGGAAAAGATGGGTACAACTGTTGATTTTGTTTATGAAGAAAACAGTTTCTCTTTGCGGCACGGAGATGTTGTAATTGCAGCCATTACTAGTTGCACCAACACTAGTAATCCGTCGGTTATGCTTGGTGCCGGTAAGCAAGAAAAGCGCCGGCTTCAATTAGAGAAGTGTTCCATTGTTATTTTAATGAAATCTGCTTCTTGTATGCACTTCAAGGATTGCTAGCAAAAAAGGCAGTTGAAAAGGGTTTGTCAGTGAAGCCGTACGTGAAAACTAGTTTGTCACCAGGAAGTGGCGTTGTCACATATTACCTAAAAGCAAGCGGTGTTACACCATACCTTCAAAAACTAGGGTGTGTGCAGAATTTCTTTCACTCCTAAGTGTCTTTTATGGTATTTTCAATTATTTGTAATGTTTGTTTGCTCTGTATAGATTTGAAATTGTTGGATATGGCTGTATGACTTGCATTGGAAATAGTGGACCATTGCCAGACAGTGTGATTGAAGCCATTGAAAAGGTAATGGGCCTACTGGGCATACACCAGTGGAATTTGTTATAGGTAGTTGAAATTGCTCTTTAAACCGCATTTTACCAGACATACTTGTAGGTAAAAATTTGGTGAGTCTAAAGACGAAATATCTCCGGACCTAAATGACATCAGGAGGAAGGGGGGGGGGGGGTTGGTTTGAGTGAAACCAGCGTAGTTAGCTTTTGTTTGGGACGGAAAGTTATGAATTCAAATACCTGGGGTCGGTTTTGTAGAGTAATCGGGAGATAAATTTCGATGTAGCCCATAGAATCAATGTAGGGTGATGAAGCGGAGTGAGGCAAGTGGAGTGTTGTGTGATCAGAGGGTCCCAATAAAGTTGATGGGTTATTCTATAGGGCATAAGTCAGGCCGGCGATTCTATGTGGGTCAAAGGTTTGGCAGGTGTCATGGGCAAATAGAATTAGAAACGAGTGAGTTGCTTTATTATTATTATTATTGTTTTATTACACCAATAAGCTTTAGGAATAGTTTGGGTGGGTGTTAGGAAATGAGAGGACCTAGTTTGTTCCTTTATGGAGAATGCGAGTAATTAGGAGCTTCTAGGGTAATGGAAGGCAGGGCCGGCCTTAGGGTAAGGCAACCGCCTTGGGCCCCGCGCTGGTGAATTAAAAATGCTTGGTACTAGGGCCGGCCGTGGTGGAATGCCATTGTAGACGTTGGGAGAAGTAGGTTGTCTGGAAGGGTATGATAGTGCGCACCCGTAGACCCCTCGGTGTAACTGCAGAAAGCAAAAATGATAATTCATTTTACTGGTAAACCACTGATTAATCTGTATTTTATATAAAGTAATTAATTAATTTGATAGCATAGCATTACTCTGTATTCAGAACAAGGGGCCTCAAATCTAGGTTGCACTTGGGGCCCTTCTAGTGCCATAATCCACCATTAGTATCAGTCGCATAGCATAAAAAACTGCTAGTGAAGTAGTTTTTAATCTATCAAAAAATTTAAGTCTTTTTTTTTTTTGTTGATTCTACTAACATGTGCATTTCGTAAAAATTTATTAATTGTACAATTTTCTTTGTCTGCGACTACTAAATTTTTTATTGTATCTGGTGTGAACCCTTTTTCTTGTAATTGCACAAATATGCCTACAAAGGAAGTGTTTTTGTAGGGCGATATGGTAGTGGCTGGAATATTATCAGGAAATAGGAATTTTGAAGGTCGAGTTCATCCAAATACTAGAGCTAATTATTTGGCTTCTCCTCCTCTGGTAATCGCATACGCCTTGGCCGGAACAGTAGCGATCAATTTTGAAACAGAACCAATCGGTAATGAGATATTGAGGAATTTAAACCCTCAAGCTCCTTTCCTTATTCACATCTTTTGCTTTCCACAGGTCACAGTTCAGAAGGTACACCTGTGTTTCTTCGTGATATCTGGCCTAGCCGTGAGGAAATTCAGGTATGCCGTCAGTATCTTTATATTATAACCCAAAATACTGCGCTTTAAGGGAGACACGAATCTGCTGTTCAACCCGATTACACTCGCACCGAAATTAGGACTGACATTCGAGCATTCCCGTTTTTATTACAGAATCAATTATAAGCTCAGATGTTCGAAGCAATGGGGAGATAGGCGGACGTGACGAATAGAATCAGTGGGGAATGGTTGAAGTAGAGACAGGCAAGCGGAGTCCTGTTGTGATAGGAGAGTCCTAATCAAGTTGAAAGGGAAGTTTTACAGGGCAGTGGTTAGGCCAGCCATGCCGTATGGATCAGAGTGTTGGGCGTTGAGGAAGAGCCACGTCAATAGAATGCAAGTAGTCAAGATGCGAATGCTGTGGTACATGAGGAAGGAGTATATTAGAGGTAACCTAGGGGAAACTGACGTGGGAGCAGGTTGTCCATAAGGATGTGGTGGTGTGTGGGGTGGGCAGGGACCTAGTGGAGGGCTATAACCCGCAGACGCGACCCTGCCACAGGCGGGATAAGACTGTAATGAGGATAATGAGACTCGGATGTGACCAATGGAATCAGCGGGGGATGGTTGAAGTGGAGACGTGCAAGTGGAGTCTTGTGTGGTTGTTGGAGGGTCCGATTCAACTTGAAGGGGAAGTTTTTACGAGGCAGAGGTTAGGCCAGCTATGCTAGATAGATCAGAGTGTTGGGTGGTGAGGGAGAGCCATGAAAATAGAATGCAGGTAGTGGAGATGCGGATACTGCGGTACACGAATGGGGTATCGAGATCTGATAGAATTCGGAATAAGCTTCGGAGGTAGCTTAGGGATACCGGATCCCTCCTTGTTGGCGCAGTGAGAAGCGTGCTCGGTAACTGCGTCAGTGGTTCTAGGTTCGATACTGGACCGAGGTGGGTTGGCTTCTTTCAGGCGACAGAGATGCCCCGAGTGCGCCTTCATTTGCACATAAAGGAATCCTCTGTACTAATCAATGGGTAGAATGGGTAAAATTTCCAGGTGTAGGAGCTCGTCCCCTGGCGTCAGTGGAGGACGATTAATAAGAATAGGGGTTGCAGCTTTGGTGGGCAATCGGATGCGGAAAAACACTGCCCAATGTATTATCCTTGTGTCTATTCATAGGGACAAGTTGGATACCCGACCCTGGCGTGGCTGGAAAAGGGTTAGGAGTTGCTTAACTTTTTGTTGTAACATTAGGTTGACGTCGGGCTGCGTATAAATGCCTTCTATCAAGACTATAAATCTGGGATCGGGGTTCATAACTTAAAATTCAAGTGACGATGATAATAATAATAGGGCCAAAATGTAAAACTTCAAAGTTACCACATTTAATCAGGGGGGAGCATTTCAAAAAAGTGAGCCTCTAATATGTTTAAATATAAAGAATCCCTTAATATAATTCTAACTACCAATTACAATAGGTCCTCTACTGCCCCATAGACAATGTCCCATCTTAAGGGGTTTAGCCAACTGCTGATTTAACTGCAACTGTTGGTCTGCCAGTATAGAAATGGGGATAGCAAAGCAAAAATGCCTCATCAATTGCAAAGTTGAATCGTGCATCAGCTGCATTGCTCCCCCGATCTGCCCCTGCACTTAACGGTACCTAAAGATTGAAAAGGAGTAACGTTAGACAGTTCCTAAGATTTATGATTGACGTTGGCCATTTCAGGAAGTAGAGAAACAATTTGTAATTCCTGCAATGTTTAAGGAAGTATATTCCAAAATACAGGTGAGTAAAATTCTGATGTTAATTTTGATGGCATTGTTCATGGTTTATTCTTCTCAATCTCTTTATATATAGCATGGAAATGAGAGTTGGAATAGCCTGGAGGCACCAGACAGCACACTGTATCCTTGGGATGAAACTTCAACCTATATAAAATATCCACCCTTTTTTGATGCCATGGTAAATGAACTGCGCTCATTGCATTAGGGCAGCGGTCTTCAAACTGGGTTCCGCCAGTCAAAATAAAAGTTCGAAAAGAAATTGTGAAGCACACTCTAGTTTACTAGTGTTTAATAATTACAAATATATAAAGAAGCATTTAGTTATATTTGAAAATTAATCAGAAGCGTCATGTGTGGGCTGCCGATTCGTTAGCAGTGGCAAGATGTGCTTTTCTAAAGGTGGGATGGGGTTCCCCAAACAAATCTTTTATTTCTAACGGTTCTGTGAATCGACAGAGTTTGAAGACCACTGCATTAGGGCAACAACGCATGGCCAGCTTGCCGCGGCGTTTGGCGGGTGAGCGGCTATCAATTTGTATTGGAGTAAATGAATGGCAACGCACTGCCTGCCACTTAATTTCACAGGTGAGGAGCCGTCGCAATTGGACGCGGCAATTGTCATTGTGTACAGACTTGCATGGGAGACAATGCACGACACTGCATTCTCACGCGGTTTTCACCACAAAAAATCATCTGGCAGTGCACTTTGATTCCGAGAAGCTTATTTTTGAAGACTGTCAAAGTCTAACCGTAACGGGACCTGCGAGAGCAAATCGTGTGACCGCAACCCGCTGACCGCCACGCCAAGCCGCCCGTGAGTTGTTGTCGTTAGTACATCTACATCATCATCATCACACCCTTATCCCGTCCGTGGCAGGGTCATGTCTGCGGGTCCACTGAACATGTTCTGACTGGGGGCACCCTAGCAAGGCGTCTGGAACCCGCAGGAATAGTGGCTGGGTTTTCTGGAGGATGACGGCCTACCCCCACTTGTTCCAACATCACATTATACAACCAAAATAGAAACTTTGGCAGGTAAATTAATGCTGTGTTGGCTATAATATTGCATGGTGTCTGACCTATTGCACAATGAGCAATACAATGCACACACATGCGATGCACAATGCACACACCCTTGATAGGCGTCAGTCAAGAATTAATTATAGGTCTCTAAATATTCACTGTGCATAATGAACACTGCATATGCCATTACAAGTAGTTCCTTTATATGCTGCAGAAAAAAATCGTCTGACGATATACTGGAGTTTTCGTAATTGTCATTCAGTGATTGCCTAACCTACTGTATTCCCATTTTAGGGAAAGGAGCACAAATGTAAATAGACCGAAAACCCATCACGTTAAACCGTCAAGTAGTGCTCTTTTTGAGCACAGTAGAACTCCAATTATCCGAATCAATTGGAACTGGACCCCATTCGAATAATCAAAAATTCGGATAATTGGATTTTTTCCGAAAACAGGGTCTAAATGGGAGAAAAAAACTATTTTTAAGTAAAAAGAGCTTTGAATTATTTAAATGAAAAGACAACACTTTTACATATCAAGCATACTAAAAAGGGCTTTACATTAGTACAGTATGTGCGTGTACCATACTGTAAATGAAAGTCATTGCTTGCTGAACATCTCGGTCAAAGTAAGCCATTTGACTGTCAGTATCCGTTTTCGGTCAGCCAAGTCGCGCATTATTTTGAAAATCGCAGTACGTTCCCTCTTATTTTTTTTTCTGAAATTCTGAAAGCGATTCGGATGGTAGGAGTTCGGAAATTGGAGTTCTACTGTACATCATACTGTACGTCATACATCATGTGTACATCTACTGTAGGCCCTACATGTCTTCGTGGGGAAGACGATAGAGAATAGACTGAGGTGGTATGGGCATGATATGAGGAAAGACAGAAGGAGTTGGTTTGGTCCATTAAGGTAATGTAGATTATTGGAAACACCCGGGGCAGAGGAAGACCAAAGCAGGTTGTACTAAGTGGTACTGTAGCGTGTGGGGTGGTTGGAAACCTAGCGGGAGGGGAGGGCCAGAACCCGCAGACCCGACCCTGCCACAAGCGGATAAATGTATGCTGGATTAATTTCGTGGGTTGGGGAGTAAGCCAAACAGCCATAGCAGGACGAACCCTTAGGAGGCTGCTCGCGGGAGATGAGGAGGTAGGTATTCAGGACATAAGAGATGGGAAATTTGCAGCACCCGACATTCTTTACCAACCACCCATGTTGGGACTAACGTGGGCTTGCGCTGTTTAACTTCAGTGATCTCACGAGAACTGGTGTGTCCAACGAAACTTGGCTGCCCTATGTGATAACGATGTATCTTGAGTGTCGTTTAGACCACCCGCCTCGGTGGCGCAGGAAGGCACGAGCATGATACTGCGTAAGTGGTTCTAGGCTCTAAGGGAGTTCTAGGCTCTAAGTGGTTCTAGGCTCTAGTTATCGCCTAATCACTCCTGTTAAGCTGGGTGTACAGTCTTCTGCATTAGAGCTACACAGTGGACGGGGCTCTAATGACCTTGTAGTTGAAGGACCCTTAAATATCGATGAAAAACAATCTATGCTCGTAGTGGATCAGGGTGGATAGCTTATTTTGGGCGAGGGAGAAGCCCGAGTGCACCTTCCTGCGGATGAGAATTAAAACCGAAGCCCGTGTGGTGTATGATGCCATTTGCACGAGTAAGAACACTACAATACAGCAGATAGAAGAGGCAAAATCCTCATGTGTAGGAGCTCGTCCCTAGGCCTACACGTCGGTGGAATACCCCAATTTCGGTCGGCAGCCGGCTGCAGAAAATACTGTCCAAAATATAACCGGTGTGGCCATTCAGAGGTTGAGATGGGATACCCGACTCTTCGATAGGCGGGAAAAGGGTTAGGATTTGCTTTCTCAGTAGAGTTGCGCCCCGAACCTACGTATGTCGCAATTTATACTTTTTGAAGTGCAGCAACCATTTGCAAAATTTCGGCTAAAAGTTTTAAAATTATAAAAAAAAAGCACCTTAATAAACTAGCCTAGGCTGTCAAAGTACGGAGGAAATCTGCCCAAATCGGATGACCGGTGACTGTTTATGCCTATTTAAATTGCTGTTTTTCGGTCTAGTTACATTTGCTTCGCCCCGAAATGAATTGAAGTCCCAAACCCAGTATACGACTGTAGTATGAATTTTTTATTTTGATCAGGGAGCACATGCTGTTTATGGCCACCTCTCGCCAACATTTGCATTTGGAATGCGTTACCAAAGTTTAGGGAGCGGCTTATTGCGTTGGACACACCAGTTCTCGCCTGATCACTGACGTTAAGCAACGCAACCCCTGCTGGTATTAACATGGGTGGCCAGTTGGGAGAACTGGGTGCCGCTAATACCCAACAATCGTCGCATTAGTGTGGTGTCTGTGCAGTCCCTGCATTAGAATTATGCAGTGGTCGGGACTCTAATGACCTTGTAGTTGAAGGGCCCAAAAACACCAACGAAACGAAAACCAATTTTTAATGTTCATGCGTACTGTGCTGTAGTTATATGTAACAATGCCATTCTTACGTATTTTGATCCTATAGACGCGTGAAGTTCCTGCACTGCAAACAATCAAGAATGCTCGCGTTCTTCTCAGCCTTGGAGATTCAGTAACAACTGATCATATTTCACCAGCTGGCAGCATTTCGAGAAATAGCCCGGCTGCTCGATATCTTTTAAATAAAGGGTAACGTTGGCTTTTGTTTGCTCTACTTATTAGAATTTTACCACACTCCACTCATGTTAATTTTTTTTATACTTTTAACCCTTTGACTCCAAAGCAGACATGGGTCAGGTTGTACGAAGGGATACGATGACATGTGGGGTGGACAGGGGAGGATCCAGAAGGGGAAAGCTCCCTTAGTGCCTCAGCGGGGCGCAACTGATGAGGCATTTTTATGCCTAGTTCCGTATCACCACGCTTCAACGCTAAGCACGTTGCCACTGATGACATCTTGATGACGTTTTGTGCTAGTGCGCTATGAAGGACCGCCAGCGCAATTCCTTAAGTGCAGCGCTTTATTTGGAGTCACCGCACGCCGCCGTCATGTCTTACATTATCCTCCGCCATTTTTCAAGCAGACAGCTCAACCGCCAGCCAATCAGAACGCAGCGTGACGTGCGGGACGCTATGTGAGTTGACCACTGGTCAACTCAACTACCGTCCTGCATAGCTGCTCTGCGACACCCCAAGTAGCAGTGTGACGTCACCATTTTTTGTGCTGTGTCGTCTGATTCAACGGTAAAAGCGTTAGCGCGTGGGTATACGGAACCAGGCATAACAATGCTATCCCCATTTCTACACTGCCAGTTCAATCTAAAGTTGGCTAAACCACTGCAGATAGGACATTGTCTAAGAGGTACAAGAGGACCTATTGTAATTGCTAGCTATATTTTTTTAAACGATTCTGAATATTTAAAAGTACATGGGCCGCACTTTTTTAACTGCTCCCCCTGATCAGCCCCTGGATCCCCCACTGGGGCGGAGGGAGACCTAATGGAAGATAGACTGACCCTGCCACCGGCAGGGTAAGGGCATGAGGATAACCTCTTGACTGTGGAACTCTTCAGCCTTAGTACCCTGTGTTTATTGCAAGGCTCACAGTTAATATACATACCTTTCAACATTTCACGTTCTCCACTGAGGCTCACCTTTGAACTCGTCCTTGCACACTGATTGAAAATCGTTCTTCTATGCTCATTTGTCAACATCGTCAAACCCTTGTGCTGCCAAGGCAGGTTCGGATCTATGAGTTCTGGCTATCCACTTTCTCCTGTCTTCCGCCAAGTCGCCATACCACCAAATCTCACCTCGAAACCGCTCCCACTTCGATTTTTTTCTCAACCCTGACAGGTTTTCGTATTCTTCGTTCCCGTAATGCGCATCTTCCTCTCCTCTCGATTGGTAACGTGTAGATACCACTTCAATCGCTTTTCTGCAATGCACCACTCCCAAATTATCCCTAATGTACTCATTGTATGTTTTAAAATGTTAAGTAATTCTCCTATTTTCTCCTATAAGGGTCCCACATTCGACGCCCCTAATGTAAGCTGTGTTCCCTTGATCTGTAAGACAGTCTGACTGGGAGCATCCCAGCCAGGGGAGTGAAACCTGCAGGGTTGTCTGTGGGGGAGGGAATGCCAGCCTACCCCACTTACGCCCTACGTCCTACGAATTGGCTAACTGTTGTAGGACATAACCTGATTTTAATTGTTATTATTTTGACAGGTTAACTCCTAGGGAATTTAACTCGTATGGAGCACGCCGTGGAAATGATGCCGTTATGGCCAGGGGAACATTCGCAAATATACGTCTAGTGAATAAATTTTTGAATAAACCTGGACCAAAGACAATTCATATTCCATCAGGAGAAGAGGTGAGTGAATCTTTTATTCTGAGGTTTGCAATTAACGATTGTTAATACAATAATTAGTTATTTTTTTTGAAAATTAGGTGGATATTTTCGAAGCGGCGGAGCGCTACAAAAAAGAAGATTGCCCTTTAATAATTTTGGCAGGCAAAGACTATGGTTCAGGTTCATCCAGAGACTGGGCTGCCAAAGGTCCCGCATTGTTGGTATGATGGTCATTTACATTCTCATTCTCTTGATGGAGATGTGTGCGAGACTGTGTATACCGTAATTATTCTAATAAACGGCGCGCCGTTTATTTTTTTCAAAGGCTTTTTTTGTTGCGCGGTTTATTAGAGGGCGCCGTGTATTATTTTTTTCAATTTATAAATGGAAACTTTTTAGCCAGACAAGTTGATTTCATTAATTTTGATTTTTGCTGATGCCACTCTCGCATCTGAATTTATTGGCAAAATGAAATTGAGAAAAATAATCAATGGTTCATTTAAAATTTAAATCCTTACCCTAGATTCAGATAACTGTAGAGGTTTAGCCTCAGGACGATTACTATCATTCTCAACTGCAGAAATTCCCAACAATTTAAATGCTAAAGAATACTTTCTCTTTGAAACTTTTCTTTCAACAATATCGGCACTAAAGCTTAGTTTACACGACGGTGACTTATTAGGAAGTTCAACCTATCATGTGAAAATACTGTGAATCGCATTGCACCAAGGTCACCCACAGAACAGAGAGGGGGAAGAAAAACCCTGGGGTACACCAGTACCTGTGTTCAGGCATGAGCCTGATTCCTTATTGCAGAATAGTTATTGTGCAATAGGTCAGACAACATGAAATATTAAAACTGACAAAGCATTAATTTACCTGCCAAAATTTATATTTTGGTTGTAAAATGTGGTGTTGGAACAGTGTGGTAGGCCGGCATCCCCACACAGACAACCAGCCAATATTCCTGTGGGTTCCAGATGCCTGGCTGGGGTATTCCCAGTCATAGCATGTTCAATGGACCCACGGACCCAACCCTGCCACAGGCTGGATAAGGGTGTGATGATGATGATGATGATACCAGTACCCCTGTGTAGCATTAAAGGGTTAATCATGAAAAAAATTCAAGTTAACTTGCACGATCACTTCCAGACAGTTTTGAAATAAACAGCGCGCTGTTTATTATTTTGTTCAGCTGAAAGGTGCGCCGTTTATTGGAGGGCGCCGTTTATTAGAATAATTACGGTATTTGTTTTTACATAAAATAACTTCTCATGACCCGCTTCGGTGGCCCAGGGGTAGTATGCCAACCTCGTTTACTGCGTCAGTGGTTCCCGGTCCGATGCTGAATAGAGGTGGCAAGCCTTTTGCCAAATCGTAAATAAAGTCGTGACCCGTGTGGTGCGTATGTTATCATCTTCGCGTACAAGAACCCTTACTACATGGAATGATTTTCCAGGTGTAGATGCTTGCCCACTGGCGTCGGTCGACTGCCCCAACGAACAGTGGGCCAATAATAAGGCCTCCTTCACATGCAGCGATTAACGTTGCGTTTAGCACTGCGTTACAACCTTTCACATGAAAGCGATTTTGAGGTGGACCGGCTGCGTGGTGGCTTTTCTGTAACGCTATTCCCTCTTTCAAAAAATGAAAACCTAGAGTGAAAACGCGCGGTGATATGAAAACGTCAATTGGGTTCCTTGCATTTCAAGGCGCACGCTAACGCGAGAAAATCGCTGAACTCTCGAATTGTGCGTTGCTACGCGCGTTAGCCAAAATCGCGCGTTTCCATGTAAAAGCAGCTATTCACCTCTGTGTCTTCCCCAACGCGCGTTACAAAATCGCGCGGTAGCTAACGCTGCATGTGAAAGAGGCCTTAATAAGCAAAGAGGTAACATCAGGATAACATTGACAACTGGCTGTGTAAGAACACCATCGAACAGATGAGTATCCAGCCCTGCTACACGATGTTTATTGCAAGGAAAAATAAATCCTTTCGACATGGCGCACGTAGGTCGGCAAAATTCTCAGGTTTAGGAGTCGCCCCTGGCGTCAAAAGCAGGAAAAGTGTCTCATCATTTAGTTTGCACTTGGCTGTTTACAAATACAATCCAACATGTCCCTGTGGGACAAAAATATTCACTCCACCTAAAGATCACGTGGTGTCATGGCGCTCTCTCTCTCTCCCCCTCTCTCTTTCCCTTTCGCTCTCCCCTCTTCTTCCTCTCTCCCCTCTCCTTCCTCTCTCCCCTCTCCTTCCTCTCTC
>JAAFCE010004209.1:24648098-24739244 GCA_013389805.1 Trigoniulus corallinus | reverse complement strand
TCTCCCCTCTCCTTCCTCTCTCCCCTCTCCTTCCTCTCTCCCCTCTCTTTCCTCTCTCCCCTCTCCTTCCCCTCTCTCTCCCCTCTTTCCCCCCTCTTTCCCCCTCTCCTTCCCCTGCTCTGTCCGTGTTTTCCTGTCTTTCTGTCTATTTTTATGTCGTCTACTGTCTTTTGCGCACTCTCTCTCTATCTCTCCCCATTTCTCACTCCAGGATCGATCCGGAATCCTTGACGTAATTGTTCAACACGGCTATTTGGCTATCCCACTGAAATTGAATTACAAATTGAAATGCCGAGTTTTCAACGTAATATTATTTTGATATACTGTATTCATTACTTGTTAAATTTTCAAGACTTACGTTCATTTTAGGGAGTGAAAGCAGTATTAGCAGAGAGCTTTGAACGTATTCATCGCAGCAATTTAGTTGGCATGGGGATCATTCCGTTACAGTATTTGCCAGGTCAAAACTCAACCTCATTAAACTTAACAGGCTATGAAAAATACACGATATCCATTTCAGAAAATATGAAACCAAGAGATATCATAGATGTTCAAGTAAGTATTAGGTTTTGGAATGGACATCAGATATGAATGTAATTTCCCTGCCATGATCATTATAACCTAATTTTAGGTTGACGATACTCATAAATTTCAAGCAATTGTTAGATTTGAAACTGAGGTTGAACTTGTCTATTTCCAAAATGGTGGTATACTCAACTACATGGTACGTTCAATGTTATACAAGTAAGTTTCTAAAAAATAAAGACTACTGGTGGGCTAAATAAAACTTTTGTGTATAAGTTATATAGTATTAAATAATTTGAAATGTTATTGGTTAATTAATGTTAGTCATGATGGCCATCATTTCCATCTTTTACTTGCCTATCACAGGATCAGGTACTCGTTTTTGCTACTAGAAAAACTACGTTTTTATGTGAATTTTTTGAAACCATACACATCGTACAAAGCCACGGGACACTTCACGGTCCTGCTCGCACTACTTCCCACGTAGTATACTCTCAATTGACATCAGGGGTGTCAAACTGGCGGCCATTGAAGCCTAGAGTTGCGGCCCTCACATCGATATAAGTAATAAAAAGTATTAATCATCTTACCCTCCTCCCGCCTGCGACGGAGTCGGGTGCCCCCAATCACATGCATACCCATAATGGACCTAATAAGCTTCTCCTCCACATACCCATACCACCTCAACCGCTTCTCCCTCATTTCCGCGATGTCTCCCACCCCCCAGGCTACCTCTAATGTAATCATTTCAGACTCTGTTGCTCATAACACCCCAGTCATGTAGTGCAGCATTCGCATCTCAGCCACTTGCATTCTCCTTTCATGTTTCTTCCTAGCTGCCCAACACTCTGAGCCATACAGCATAGTAGGCCTAACGACAGTTCTGTAAACTTTGCCTTTTGATTTATTGGGACCAAGCGGTCACACAGGACTCCACTTGCCCGTCTCCACTTCAGCCATCCTGCATTAATCCTATGGGTGTCATCGGAATCTATTTCCCCATTACTCTGGAAAAATGATCCTAAGTAACGAAACTTCTGCACCACTGGTATACCCTCACCCCCTTTGCCCCTGGCCCATAAAATTGAAAGCTAGGTATTCCGTCTTCTTCATGTTTACTTTAAGACCCCCTCTTTCCATTGCTGTCTTAATGTATTGTAGGCCCTTTTGTACATGCCCTTTGGACCCCTCAAGCTTTTCCACATCATCAGCAAATACCAGGCACTGAGGGACCCACTCCCCTATTCCCGTCAGCAGCCCATCCATTACCATAGTGAATAGATATGGGCTAAGTCTGACCTTTGATGTACACTCGACGTGTACGTTGAAGCATGCAGTTTTTCTCCACGCTGTCCTCACCCTAGCAATGGCACCCTCATACATATTCTGCACTATCCTAATATGGCCTTCATAAACCCCTTTCTGCCATAGCACCTGTCTAGGGACACTGTCATATGCCTTCTCCAGAGTGGTTCCATGGTTGACCTACCAGGAATAAACCCAAATTGGGTCTACTGGACACTATAGTGCTCGCCACGAAAGTTGACACATTGGTGGGAGGGAAAAGATGAGTCCTCTTCGAAAAATAGGGACTAACATAGAAGTTGTACTTGCCATTACTGAATGAAGCCTGGCATTTGACCTTTTAAAGACTCCCTAATTTTTGTAATGAACTTTCCTACCTTCTACCTCCCATGTGTCATCTTTCGTGGCGAGCACTATAGTTTGGTCTCTGAGGAGACACTCTATGACTCGCTCCCACAGCTTCAAAGAATGGCTAATTAGCTCTATGCCTCTATAGTTTCCACAGTCCTGGGCGTTACCTACCCGTTCCAACTCTCTCACCATGAAGATGGCATCCTGTCACCATTTGCTAACTTATTAAAAGCTCTCCTAGTTATGTAATTCCTGTGGTCCTCAAGGTGTGCCAAACTTCAATGGGATTCTTATCCGGGCCTACTGCTTTGTGACCTTTCATTTTTTGAAGGGCTTTGAGTATTTCATCCTAACTCACCCTGTCCACTGCCTGTGGAGTGTTGTACAGGTAGCATTATTTAAGAGGCTGTGGTAGTATTCCTCCCACCTATTGATTACCTCTGCTGGTTGGAACGGGACCCTGCCATTGAAGTTAAGCAGTACAACCCCAGCTAGCACTGATATGGGTGGTCGCTTGGAAAAATTGGTGTAGCGTCTGTGCAGTCTCTGCATAAGCACTATGCTGTGGATGGGACTCTAATGACCTTGTAGTTGAAGGGCCGAAAACACCAACTACAACTTCATATAAGGCTACATACTTCTGGTAGTTGGCCAGGGCAATGGTCCTCCTGGCGTTTTTCTTTGCCTGAACATAGCCTGTCTTGGAAACCTTGTCCCCCATTTCCTTCCACCTATGGGAAGCTAACACTTCTTTAGTTTGATGGCAGCGTTCACCTCCTCATTCCTCCACCATGTCTGCCTACCCTGATAAGTTCCTCCTACTCTACCCCTAGCTAACAGTGCCTCTCCACAACTCCTAATCTTCCTAGCAACCCTGTCCCACATGGCATTGGCTGACCCATCCCAGTTCCAGTCGACCTGGCTGAGAACCTCCTGCCGGAATTCATCTGCCTTGGTGGGCAATTTCCACCACCTAATAACTGTTTCTCCCTTCCAGGTATATTGCTTCACTGTTCCCTTCATTAGTAATTGTATCATGAGCAGCTTATGGCCACTTTCCTGCTGAAAATCTTCATTGGGTAGTGCCCAACAATGTTGGATCTCTGCCCTGTGCTGCTTCCCAGCCATGAAAAAGTATATTTGGGACTTCCCTTGAATGACTGGAAATTTATTTGGTGCTTTTCCCTCATCTTCAACCATGTATTGGCTAATGCAAGGCCATGTGCTCTTGCTCTGTCAAGGACCTTCTGCCCCTGAAGGTTGATTATCTCATACCCACATCCCCCATGTACCTCCGTGTATCACACACCCTCATTACCCACATGTGCATTAAAGTCACCCCCAATAATCAGTCGCTCATTTCCCCTGCCCTGTCTCATTGTGCTGTCTACTGACTGTACCACCTCATTGAAATCATCCCAAAAAGCTGTTTTTATAATGTCACCCAGGCCTGCTTGGGGGGGGGGGGGGCATATCCATTTATGAGGTGGAGCCCTATACCCTGCCAAACTACAGTAACTAACTTTAAAAAGTAATAAATAATAATAATATCGTGTAGTATACATATGCAGTCTGCTACTTAGAAGCTTAACAGGAGTGGGACAGTTGCCCTGGTGCATAGCTTGAATGGGGTGCTGTATTTTGATTAAAACTATTATATTATTTATTAATCACGTACAGATTGCACATTCAACAACATAAACAAAGCAAACACAGACATTCAATTACTCAGCAGGAAATTATACAACTTGGCATTAAAATGCCTGCATGTTGAAAGGCATTTATGGTGTATGCACACAAATAAACTGGACCTCACGTCATAGGGAAGCCCATTCCAGTGCCAGAACATGACAAAGGGGAACAACTTCCACTTAAAGTCTCTGAATGACACTAGTGGCACAAAACAAAAAATGATTGGTATGCCTGACTGCCACATCTGCTTGGAAAAACCTTGTGATGACATGTATAAGGTGCGAACCTTTTTAAGTGCACATGCTACTACACATAGCTGACAACGCAGCAGCCAAAAAACGAAAGGGGGGATGCCAAAGTGGGCACAGGGCCTCTTAACACTAACTCTCTGAGGAAGCCAAAAAATTACTTGAAGTAAGGCATTATAGGCTACACAGCTGAGCTTTTGTGAGCCCCGCCAGAAAAGGGACAGCAAACCTGAGTGCCACACCAACCTTGGCACGAAAAATCGCCAGCAAATGGGAGATCCCCAGCACTGGTTTCAGGCGCTTAAATAAAGCAAGGAGTGACAACAGCTTTGCCCTAAATTGGTCCTGGTAGTGGAGAAATTTCAATTGTCCAGAAGCCTTATAAAAGGCTTGGCTGCATTCAGTGATAATGACACTGCCCTGGGAGCAAACAAGATTACACTTGATTTATCCTTATTGAGCTGCATGCCTATGGATCTATACCATCCTGCTAGATGAGCTAGAAGGGTATCAATAACTGGCACCTCATGAATACGATAAAGGACCAGCTCAAAGCCAACATAATTGTCATTGGCGAAGGACCATAGTTTCCAACCCTGACACACCTCAGGTAATCCTGAAGTGGCAAGGTTGAACAGAACAGGTCCCAAGACAGACACCTGGGGGACACTGTGGGCCAAAACTAGAGAGAGGGGAAGACCTGGTCATGACTGTTCTGCCCTGGACAGTACAATTCAAGGTTCTGATTAGCAAGCCATGGTCTACTGCAGTGATTCTCAACCAGTGTGCCGTGAGATTCACAAGAGTGTGCCGCGATGTCAAGTACCCATCTGGTCCCTCTGACTGGACACAAGGACGATCTATTGGGCAGTGTTTTCCCACAGCCAGTTGCCAATGAAAGCTGCAATTCCTATGCTATTTATCGTCTTTCTACTGTTCGTTGGGACATTCCACCAAAGACGGGGGGCGAGCTCCTGCACCTGGAAATTTTGGTCCTCTTCCCATTCCATATAGAGAGGGTTCTTCCATGTGCAAATGCCATCGTACTCCACACTGGACCTCGGTTTTACTTCTCACCCGAAAGAAGGTGTACTCAGGGCTTCTCTGTCGCCCGAAAAAAAGCCAACCCACCTCGGTACAGTATTGAACATAAAACTACTGACACAGTTACCAAGCGCCACCAAGGCAAGTTTTTGCATAGGCTTAGGTTACAACTTATGTATTTTCTTTGGCGTTTGTGTGCCCCGAAATGTGTCGTTGTTAGTGTGCCGCCAAATTTTGAAATTAGTAAAAGTGTACCGTGGCGAAAAAAAGGTTGAGAATCACTGGTCTACTGTATCAAAGGCCTTTGCCAGATCTGTCTGCAATAGTAGATATGCATTACCTGAGGCGACAGCAGACGACACCATGGCAAGAATGGAGAATATGACAAAATTAAATACCATTTCTACAATTGTCATGTCAAATAAACTTGATATCGTCAACTGAGCCTCTTGGTACTTTTAAAAACAAATTACAAAAAGAAGTCAACACTGCATGGTCTGCATGACAATCTACCTGCTACCGATGTGGCCCTCGGGGTACTCCTAGTTTTATGTGCTTGCTCTACATGGTATGACAGTGCACACCTCAGCATGGTGTCAACAAAAGTCTCAAAGGTCCAGGTGGCCTACAGTACCTCTTTGGGCAGGCATCATCATTCGTCTCTGGACAGAACAAACGCTGTGCCAAGTCCGCTGTACCCACCCTGCACAGGTACAGTAGAACTTCAATTATTCGAATTAATTGGGACCAGACCACCATTCGAATAATCAAAAATTCAGATAATTGGATTTTTTTTCCAAAAAAGGGGTCTAATTTAATTTATTACTGTTTGTATGTTAAAAATGGGAGAAAAAAACTGTTTTTAAATAAAAAGAGTTTTTAATTAATTAAATGAAAAGACAACACTTTTATAAATGAAGCATACTTAACCTTCCGTCTACAAGGTGGGGTTTTTTCAAACCCCAGACCTACAAAATTGTGTCTCCACATGTACCGCTTTCTCCAATCTTAACCAAACTTTGAGTACCTGTTCTCCAATGTTTTCTTTACCTATCTAGGGAAGTTGGCAGGTCTTTTAAGTATTTATCATATTTAATTTTCATTTTTTTGGGAATGGGACAGGTATGGGGTTATTCCGGACCCCACCTTGTGATGTCAAAATTTAGTGATGCCTCTTCCAACCACTTTCTTCATCTATTCTCAGTTATAGTCGGCTTTATCCTTAGACCCATGGGGGTTTATCCCAATGCAGTTCAAAATGTTTTATTTGAGATGATTATAGATGCCCTACATTGCTTTAGGGTTTTAATGCCCGTTTGATTTTTTGAAGTTCTAGGAAAGGTTGAAATCTTATTGTAATCAAAGTAAGAGGTTATTAATTACTGTATTTATAAGTTAGGAAACATCTACAGTAACACATGCCATGAATGCCATCTTCCCATTTGCAAGAAGCATTCAAAAGCTGTACTGTATTGTGAGAAATGTTTTACGGAATCTGAAAGCATGGATATTTAGAGTTGTATTGTGGATTCAATTCGGAATAATTGACTGATATGTTTTGGTATATAAAATGTTTACCTCTTTTTAAATATTGTTAGACTATTTGCATAATAAAATGACAATTGTGGCTTGTTCATAAAAAAATTCATGACGTCACTCAGGTTAATTGGCAATTATATAATTATTTTTGAGTTTTAACATTATTTTCACTGTTTAGTATTTATATAGATGTTGTTTAATGCAATATAGATGATAATCTCTTAATTCTGAATATATTTTAGCATTAAAAATCAAAATTTCTCTTTGGGGTAAAAATTAGCCCCACCTTGTAACGAATTTCGAAAATCGTTTCCTTGTAGACGGAAGGTTAGAATGGCTTTACATTAGTACAGTATGTGTACCAAACTGTATGTGTACCAGTGTATGTGTACCAAACTGTAATTGAAAGTCATTGCTTGCTGAACATCTCGGTTAAAGTAAGCTGTTTGACTGTCAGTATCTGTTTTCGGGCAGCCAAGTCGCGCATTATTTTTTTTTTCTAAAATTCTGAGTGATTCGGATAGTCTGAGTTCGGGAAATTTGAGTTCTACTGTAGGTGCATAAGTACCGTTATTTATTCAGGAATTGAGTGGCATAGTAACAGACACTACGCTTCGGCCTACTGTTCCTGACGAGACTTTCAATCCGTCTCCTTCTGTGATTTTGCTCTCAAATCCCTTGCACTGGTCATGAAAGTTTCTAGGACATGCTTTGATTACAGGTGGTGACTTGTAATCTCTGTATTGGCACAGCATTCCAATGTGTCCCCCACCCCTACAAATCTGTTGTCATAGTGTAAAGTTGAGGTGTTAAGAAGGGATGGTAGACAGATGTTTTATCTCATCCTACAGAAAAGTTTATTTTGATGGACAAGAGCTTCTTGGACTCTCCAAGTGAAATCATTTTCAGTTAGCAAACTTTTTCAAATGCTCTGTCCATTACTCTACCCATTTCTCATTCTTGACTCGAAATCTGATTTTAAAACTACACGCAATAACATGCCATTTAAAACCCTTCAAATCTACAGTATATACGGTATTATCTCGCATATAATACGCAGTTTTTCCTCAAAAGGTTGGGTGAAAATCTGCTTGCGTATTATATGAGGGCTATTTTTTTCAAGGTCCGTTCGGCTGCAAAATGAAAACCACAGAAAATATCCAAAGTTTTTTATTTCGAACATGTAGGTACACATCCCATCTATCTCTCTAGCGTAGTAGCAACTTTCCTATACCCGTGTCATTGAAGGTAGCCGCCACTCCCTTCAGCCAACTCTGTACACTGGTCTGCAGCCCGTTTCAGCAGTGGCGTCACGGGCTGAACCAGGCGACACCACTCGCACCATGAGAAAAGGGGGTGACACCAAAGCAAAAAAAGCGGATTTCTTTGGGAGATGGGGGGGTGACACCATGATGTCACCAATCATAGCAATTCCACTGCGTTTGAGTCAAAATTCTGCCTTCCTAGCCAGCTTTTCATGTTAGCAATGAGATTGAAGTGAGAGGGAGTAAATCCCAGGTTGTATGGTGGGTGCTGAAACACTAGCTAGGAGGACAGAAGTTTGCTAACATGAAACGCTGCCTAGGAGGGCAGAAGTTTGACTCAGAGGAGCTGCAGACCAGCATACAGAGTTGGCTGAAAGGATTGGTGGCTACCTTCAGTGACAAGGGTATAGGAAAGTTGCTACTATGCTAGGATAAATTTCGCAATTGGCAATGTGAATATCTAGAGAAATAGCTGGAATGAGTACAGTACCTACATGTTCCAAATAAAAAACTTTGAATTTTTACTGTGGTTTCCATTTTGCAACCGAACAGACCTTGACAGACCATTTTCAGAGGAACACAAGGCAAACGTAAAGAATACTGGATCATCCATTGAAAGCAGCAAGAGACGTTTGCTTATTAACCTCATTTAATGGTAAAAGTGTATTTCAATGTCCCAAATGGTTTCATCATGCATTGCAGACGACTCGTGGCACTTTGGTCTGTCACAGATGTTAAAAATACACGTTCTGGGGCCTGTTGCACGTGTTAATAGGGATCTTGCATTTAGAAGGGACGGACGTAACAAAAGACGAATTTCAGGTCTCAATTTGCCTCTTATGTTTTGTCTTGGCTTGCGTTTGGCAACATTGCAGTTATCCATTTCTGACGAAGTCATCTAGTCAGACGATATCCATCTAGTGACTGCCAGACAAAACATATTTTGGCTATATGGTACAAGCGTTAAGTGGGAGATACTAGGTGGCGCTGGTCCCGTGTGGTACTGCTTCTCACTGTCTTAAAAAATTTTTACAAATTTTTGGATATTTTGGTGATTTTCATCGTTTTGATGAAAACTGCCTGTTCCAAGGCGGTCATTCAACGTTTCCTGTCCACGGTAGGGCTGTGGGAGTGGTCGTTTTGTTTTTTTTAACGGGTGGAGAACTTTTGCAAGGTTGGGCGGTTTAACCCTAACCTCGTGGTGGGTTCTGCCGATCCCGTTTGGGCTGTGGCACAGCGTGCGTCGTCCGCATTGGCAGCGACCGTGCTGTGTTTGCAGCCTGGTACTGACCCCCACAGCATGATTTTAATTTAATTTTTAATGTACTTAATCTCATTATATATTTTTAATTTTATTTATGATTAATATTAGTGTTATTATTATTATTATTGTTATTAGTATTATTATTGCAGTCCTAGGATTGCATCTTTGCAGTGTAGGGTGTAAGGGGTGGATTGTCATGTGAGTGTGGGACCTCTGCTTACATGACAAAGATGGAAGGAACATTGAGTGTCTCCTGTGGGGTAGGACGGCACCCCCCCACAGGTAGCCCTGTCACTGTTGCTGCAGGTTCTGGGCATCTGGCTGGGGAGCCCCCAGCCAGAGCCATCCCACTACTTAAGGGAGCTAGGCTACAGTTAGGGATGTCGAATGTGGGGACCCTTACAGGAAAAACAGGGGAATTAGTAAACACCTTGAAGCATAGAAGGGTTAGTGTTGCCTTCCTCCAAGAAACGCGATGGAAAGGGAACCGATCACGGGCACTGGGTGAGGGATACAAATTACTCTACACAGGTAGTGAGGAGGGGCATAATTGGGGTGGGTATTGCATTGAGTAGGGAATTGCAGCAGGGAATCACAGCTGTTCATCGAATTAATAGCAGGATCATTTCAGTTACTGTAGTATGGCAGGGAATTGGGCTCCACCTCATCAGTGCGTATGCTCCCCAAGCAGGATATGATGAGGCCACCAAATGGGATTTTTGGGGGGACTTTGATGAGGTGTTACAGTCAGTAAATAACAGAATTAGATGGGGAAATGGATCTGATCGTCTGATTATTGGAGGGGACTTTAATGGCCATGTTGGCAAGGAGGGACGAGGATATGGGGCCGTCCATGGGGGATGGGGGTATGGCCAACTCTCAGCAGAGGGACAAAAAGTCCTTGATACAGCACAAGCACATGGCCTTGCATTGGCCAATATGTGGTTTCAGAAGAGGGAAAAGCATCTCATCACCTTTCAGTCACCCTTGGGGAGGTCACAGAGAGGATTTCCCAGTGAGGATTTCCAGAAGGAAAGTGGGCATAAGTTACTCATGATGGAGGTAATTGTGAGGGGTGCAGCTAAGACCCACCCATGGAAAAGTGAACCAGTCATTAGGTGGTGGAAGTTGCCGCCAAATGCACATGAATTCCAGCAGGAGATTATTAGCCAGGTCAACTGGGATTGGGAAGGGTCAGCTGATGCCATGTGGGACAGGGTCGCCAGGAACATTACACAATGTGGAAAGGCTATGTTTGGCACAGCTAGAGTACATAGGTGGCTCATACCCAGGGAGACAGACTTGGTGGTGGAATGAAGAGGTGGAAGCAGCCATTCATCAGAAAAAGGCAGCATTTCATAGGTGGCAGGAGATGGGGGACCACGGCTCTAAGACAGAGTATATACAGGCAAAGAAGCTGCTAGGAGGACCATTGCCCAGGCCAAACACCAAAAGTATGAGGCTTTATATGAGAGCTTAGGGACTAAAGAAGGTGAGCAGGACGTTTTTCGACTAGCCAAGAACCGAGATAGCAGTAGTAAGGATGTCACCAGGGCCATAGCGATCAAGGATAGGGACGGTGGGGTCTTATTCCAGCCAGAGGACTAAGGAAGAGGTGGGAGAAATATTACAGCAATCTCTTAAACAGATACATCCCTGAAGAACATCCCTGCCTCCACAGTAGCTGTGGACTTGGTGAGTGGGGAAGAAATAGTCAGGGCCCTCCACAAGCTGAAGGGACACAAAGCTGTAGGTCCTAATAAGATCCTGATTGACGTTTGGCATAGCTTGGGGATCACAGGAATTACATGGCTGGGGAAGCTTTTCAATAAAATAGCCAGTGGTGACCAAATGCCATCTGCATGACAGGAGAGTTAAATTGTCCCACTGTTCAAGGGCAAAGGTGATGCCCAGGACTGTGGGAACTATAGAGGCATTAAGCTAATGAGCAATTCTATGAAGCTGTGGGAGAGGGTCATAGAATGTCGCCTCAGAAATTGTACTAGTGTACGAGGAAACCAGTTTGGGTTTATGCCTGGTAGGTCAACAATGGAACCCATCTTTATTCTATGGCAAATGGTTGAGAAAGAAGGACCTGCATGCAATCTTTGTTGACCTTGAGAAGGCCTATGATAGTGTCCCATGACAGGTAGTATGGGATATTTTAAGAAGAAAGGGAGTGGATGAAGGGCATTTCAGAATAACACAGGATATGTATGATGGTTCCACCACTAGGGTGAGGGCGGCATGGGGGAAAACTGGTGGCTTCAACGTAAAGGTATGGCTTCATTCAGGATCAGCTCTCAGCTGGGGAATAGGGGAATGCCCCCCCCAGTGCTTGGTATTTGCTGACGATGTAGGAAGGTTAGAGGAGTCCCAAGAGGAGGTTCAACAGGGCTTTCAGGACATTGCAACAGCAATGGCAAAGGGGGGGCCTGAAGGTGAACATGAAGTAAACAGAGTACTTAGCTTTCAATTGGAGTGGCCAGGACCAAGGGGTGTAGTTCGTTGTGGAAATGAGGTGCTACCAGCAGTGAAAGAGTTTAGGTATCTAGGATCAGTGATTCAGAGCAATGGGGAAATCGACTCTGACGTTACCCACAGAATCAATGCTGGATGGCTAAAGTGGAGACATTCAATTGGGGTGCTGTGTGACTGCAGAGTCCCAATAAAGCTGAAAGGTAAGGTTTACAAAACTGTAGTTAGGCCCGCCATGCTGTATGGATCTGAGTGCTGGGCAGTGAGGAAGAACCACGAGAGGAGAATGCAAGTGGCCGAGATGCAATTGATGCGTTACATGAGTGGGGTGTCGCGTGCTGACAGAGTCCGCAACGAGTATTTTAGAGGCAGCTTGGGGGTGGGAGACATTGTGGAGAAGATGAGAGAATATAGGTTGAGGTGGTATGGTCATGTGATGCCAAGGGGGGAGGAGGAGCTCATGAGGTATATAATGAAGCAACAGGTGGTGTGTGGCATCAGAGGTAGGGGAGACCCAAGCGGACGTGGGAGCAGGTGGTACAGAGGATCATGATGGCATGTGGGGTGGATGAAAGCCTGGTTGGGGATAGACGGGAGTGGAGGATTAGAACCTGCAGACCCGACCCCGCCATAAGCGGGACAAGGGTGTGATGATGATGATGATATTTATTGAGGACTTCAATAATGAATATTTTGGAAGAAACTCTCCTAGGGGAAATTCCAATCACCTCTAGGACAAGGAAAAGCAGGGTCATCAAATATTCAAATAAAATATCATATTCCTTTAAGGCTTTATGAATAACATCCAATAATTCACTTGTAAACTGTGAAATAAGTCTTTTTGGAATTCAGTAGAAGTACTTCAAAGATGCAAAAAGAGTCCCCAAAAGCAAGGAATCTTTTATGAGCTGGCATGGCATCCCTCATATGGGTACTTGATTTCTTTATCACTCTGGAAACACAGTTCAATAAAAACATGAGCATATCTTTGTCATTCTTAAATGATTAAAGTATGCTTCTTGGTCCTCATCACCCATCTCTTTAATGGGAACCCCTCTTTAATTAAGGTGCCGGATGGTCCTAGGTCACCTCTGCATGCAATCCATGGACAAACCCACCATCTATGCTGTTTTCTTTACTTTTATGAAAATTTCCAAGATAGATAAAATCACAATTTGAATCACAGCATGGACACCTGTGTGAACTATTTTAGTTGGGGCCATCTTGAGAACTGTGCCAACTAGAAGATTGCAAACAATGTGGAAACACGAACTGTTGCCACAGTAGTGGCATAGTCCTGGCGCCAATAATCATGGCATGTGGAAACGTAGCTTAAGGTCCATCATTCATTATATCCAACCAAATTACAAAAACTTTTATAACTTTTCATCGTTATTACCAGGATATTATTTATATCCAATCTTTTTTAATACAAACTCCTATTTTTTTGCCAGGACCTTGGAATCGATTCGTAACATCCAGGAATTTGTTAAACCTGAGATCGTTATAGCAGGTTTTTACTGTAATGAATACATGAGTATGATGATGGGTGATAAAAGAATATTTATGGGTGAATTGTTGGATGACAGATTTTCCTCTCTTATTTATCCTGGGTTTTGTATGATACACAGTTGTGGATCTAATATTTGCTGAGATCACTAAGATTAAATCAAGAAATTAGAGCATTAGAATAAATAACAAAGTAAGCTTTGGAGTGTGAAATAACTTCAAAAGAATTAATGGTGAAAAAGTTGTTTAATACATGAAAGGTACTCTAGAAAAGAATGAAAAAGTTATTTGGTTTATTTCTAATTCTCTTTATGACTTCTAGTGAACAGGTGTAGGGTTCTTACATTCACTTCACGTTTGAAATTATGCTTTTAGATGAAAGTTGCAGGCTAGTTTCTTCTTTTGGGTCCAGGTGAACAGTCTTCACTCTCAAGTTATGCTGAAACCAAGAGGGTCTCTGTTTCTTCATTTCTACTATCCTCTTTCCTTTCCAGAATTCTTCATTATTGTTTCTTTCACCATCATAAATTACAATTACATCTTTTTCCACAGGCTCTAGTTTCCAGGTATCTTGAATTGCCTGTTGCATTTCTGTGGTTTCCTTTCGTACTTTCTCATAACAGTTGCCTAATCAGTTGTATCATACATTTTGTATTATGTCATTGCACACATCTTTCACATCATTAGCCCAGGTGCACTTACCGCAAATTGTATGAGATTCGTGATAGTGGCCACAAACATTACATACTGAAAGATTGCATTTTGGTTTTATCCTCTTTTCTACTGCCATCTTCCTTGTCTGTCGACGCTCCACTGATGTTCGATGAGTTGGGACGGCCCATAATATATCAACATCAAAAATACTTTTTTGCAATGAAAGACTAGTGTTCGTAGGGAAATTGGCTGACTTTGGATTCCAGTCTAATGCGAGGTTGCAATCTACAGTGATACATACATAAATAATATTAGCCAAACACAATAGAGTTGAAAAATGGAAGTTTCTAACCAGTTAGGGTATTACGGGGAGTGTAAAAAGTATTCGTACACCATGACATTTCACAAAGATATGCAGTTTGTAAAGGACATCGTTCGGAAAGTAACAGATTCTCAATAAATATATCTTTATTGAATTAACAACAAAAGTGAAATGAAAATCACAACAGAAACAAACAACAGAAAAAGACTATCTTTCTGGGAGCAAACAGCATTCATACACTTGCAGCAAACAGCATTCATACACATGCATATCTTAGTGAAATATCGTGAAAATGAATATTTAATCCTTTGTGATGGATACCTTGCTAGTGAGATCTCCGCCAGCACTGTAGAAACACCGTTCCCTCTTGCACCCATTCTAGCCGCTCCACCCCAACACCCATCAACCCCAGGACCTCTTCCAATGTGAGGATTCCCCAACCCCTCCTGCAGTGGTCCAGTGTTGGACATGCCATTATCCCACGCTTGACATTCTCCACTTCACCCCCACATAAATCACACCCCTCCTCTCCACCTGTGATCTTTGCCATCTGCTGTTTCATCTCCAGTGACTCAGCTCGTGCCCAAAACAGAAGTGAGCTTTCTCACGTCTTGCCATAGATTACCCCCCCTCTCTATCTTAATCTTCTTCCATACACCCCCAGCGTTTTCTTTGCCACTGCCCTAACCCTCATTCCTTAACTTTGTCATGTACTAATCTGTATTCTTGTTGCATGGTTATGTATATCTTCTTTGCTATCCATACTGGATGTTTCCTCTGTATTCCCCATATCCCGCATGGTATATCAGCAGCTTCTTGCATTTGACACACCAGTTCTCATCGATCACTCAAGTTAGGCAATGCAACCCCAATTAGTATGGGCATTGGTGGCTGCTTGGGAAAACTGGGTACTGCTAATACCCAAAAATCGTTGCATTGGTAGTGTCTGTGCAGTCTCTGCATTAGAACTATGCAGTGGACGGGACTCTAATGACCTTGTAGTTAAAGTGCCCTGAAACACCAACAAACCAAATTTATAGGGGTAATGTTCTGTTAAGGTTTAAATTATTGCATAGTTTTCAGTAGACGTTTCTTTAAGCTTCCAATCAACAAACGTATGAGAAATACATGATGGTGGGCCTGTTTACACTGGGTGCAGTGGCGTCACTAGGGGGTGCGGGCTGCACCGGGTGACACCACTCGCACCGTGAGGAAAGGGGGTGACACCAAAGCAGAAGCGCCTTTTTTTCGTGAGAGGGGGTGACACCATGGGAGGGGGGGTGTCACCGCACCGGGTGACACCAACCCTAGTGACGCCACTGACTGGGGGTGGTTTACATCGTCTGTTAAGATGTAGGGTATTGCTGCTTCTCTTTGGTTTTGGATAAAAGTATCACAAATAAATGTATGAGAAATACATATGTACGTTTGCACTGGACATTGGCTAAAGCATGTTGTCTAGGAGTAATAGACAAATGGGAATAATTACTGGTAAAAAATAATAGAGGCTATTCATACATAAACCACATCCTACGTAGACGTCCCAAAATGAGGGATGACAAAAATTTGGAGGCAATGTTTGCAAGGATACAAGTGCATGTTCCATATCAATTATTTTCTCTGTCCGAAATTGTATTAAACGTGAAATTTCATCGTCACTCGACAAGTCTCACTTACCGCCTTCATGTTTTAATGACAAGAATTCGCATTGCATTTAGGCAGTGGCAAAAAAAAAAATCGCATTGCATTGTGGGAGTTTCAAACTAGCTCAAAAGTTCGATCTGGATTGAAAAAGTAGCTCGAGTCGATCTGGATTGAAAGTGCTCGATCTAGATCGAATTCAAGCTGCACTGTTTGCACTACCATTTTCAATCTGGATCGAAATTTCAAACCAGATTGAAAACACTAGTGCGAACGCAGTAGTACTTTCGTAGAACATCTGTACTTTCAGTCTTTCACCGCATAATCTTTTAAGCTACGGAAATACTTGTAGCGTCGCATACGTAGTGCATACGGTGGTCATGAAAATTCATGTAGAGCACTACCAGTAGCAGCTATTTGAACAACATGTGTAATGCTACAAAGATGGAGGCCTCCATGTTGCCATATATGCTACTTAGATGACTAAAATATTTCAATTTCTTTAATTAAATTATGTGTTCTTAATGTTGGCACCCCCACAAACAAACGTTGCCAATACTCCTACGGGTTCCAGACGCCTGGCTGGGGTGACCCCAATCAGAGTATGTTCAGTGGACCCTCAGACCCGAATCTGCCACAGGCGGGATAAGGGTATGATCATGATGTTCTTAAAATGAAATTACTTCTTTAATTGAAAACTATACAATTTTTTATTTGTTCTGCTTCATTTTTGGACACTGTCAAAAACTACCCTATTTCAGTCCACCATATTCAATTGCAATATCTTCTGTGGGGGCCGCCATGTTGCACTACTCAAAGAATCCTGCTCGAAAAGGCGTAGCGTTTTTAGAACTACAATTGCACTACGAAGTTTTGGCTACAGTTTTAAAAGAATTCGATCTCCACGCTAAGAAGTTGCTACGTAGCTTTTTTGAACACCAATTTTCGTAGCGCGATACGTAGCATAAAGATTATGCGGTCAATCTCGCGCTTTGCGTTCGAAGGGCTCCTCCCCACGAACAAGATACCTATCATTCTGTGAATGATCTCGTCTAGCCACGAATATCCCGTTTATAGGAATCTCGCTATTATTGTTAATTCAATAAAATCAAAGCAATTCAACATGCATTAGCCAATAGTAGTGAACTATGTATTCACAGCCACGCCCAGCATAAAAGCCATCTGCGGGATCCGGAACGTTCGCCCCTGGGAGGGAAATGGCCGTTTTTTTGTTAATTTTTGTTATTCTGTTTTAGGTAAGGTAAAATGCCAGCGTAAAATCGCAAATAGTGTAAATTAGCGTAAATATCGTCAATGCTAGCCCTTGATTTTTACCATATTTTGGCCGGTTTTTTTTCGTTATTCTGTTTTTACCTGGAAAAACAGCATTGTTCGTTTGGACCTTTTTCTGAGTGTTTCAAGGAATAGGTAAGGTAAAAATTCAGCAATTTTGGCAAGAAGTCTATGCATTGTGGAAGACATCAACAATAGAAATTTAATAGACTTTCTGAATGCATAGCCTACAATTTCGAATTTTAGTTTATGTTCGCATTATTTTTATGTGACAGTCTTGCTTACTGTTTGTGTTTTTTTTTATTTTATTTTATTAAAATTATTATTACAGTAAACAGAGCAACAAAAAACCGGCCATTTGCCCTCCTAGGGGCGAAATGTATGGGGGCGAAATATCGGTGGCGAAATTTCCGCAAACCGCCATCTGCTGGGTCACTCCAAGGAGTCTAATACAAGGAGTGACGGCTCCGTCCTTTTCGTGTCTTCATACCCAAAGAGCGCCACCTAGTAGATGGTTTGCTGAAACTACTTGTTTACATCTATTAGCTTGCATATTTACAACTATAAATAATAATTGGAATGATATTAAAGTAATCAAGTATATACAGTCCCTGGCCATATTAATGTGGCCACTAGACATTTTCTCCATTTGTAATATTTTTGTAATGCTTTTGGACACTTAGTGATTCAGTTGTTGCACAACCTTTATGAAAGACATGCCATCATCCAGGCTTCTCATTATTCATAAGCTTCTCATGATCCAATGCTTCTTATGATTCATGAGCAGGGCAAGACAGGGGTCTTTATGTGGGTCCCACGGCATGTCAGCATTATGTCCAATGAGAGGGCGGATGCTGATGTCTATCAGGCGCCCTGCCTGCCAGAAGAAACCGGCATTGCTGTTCCCTCCTCTGGTGCCCTTCTGATGGCATGACAAGCCAGCCATGGTTAACGGCGGTCCCAGTGGTTTGGTGCTGGACAGGGAGTCACTAAGGTGGGGTGACTACTCACACCTTGACAAAAGGGGCGACACCAGAAGAGAAGATGGAACACAGCAGCATTTTGAAGGGGGAGAGGTGACGCAGTGTTGTCACCACATTGAGTGATGCCAACCCTAGTGACACCACAGCAGCTGAATATTAGCTAGTGGTCACATTAATATGGCCAGGGACTGTATATATATTACCTTCATCATCATCTCACCCTCCTCACACCTGTGGCAGGGTCGGGTCTGCAGGTTCTTATCCTCTGCACCACCTGCTCACACATCCGTGTTGGTCTTCCCCTACCACATGTACCCCCAATCCCATGGAGGCCCATAATGGACCTAATAAGTTCCTCCTCTCTCCTCATCACATGCCCATACCATCTCAACCACTTCTCCCACATCTTTTCCACGATATTTCCCACCCCCAGGCTACCTTTAATGTAAACATTTTAGAAATGTATATGATCTTAGGATACATCACCAGGATGGAGCAAAGGAGCAGGAATAGTGTGTGCTGCTGTAAATTGCTCAAACTCCATGAAATCCACTCTACGACTCCACATCATCATCTCACCCTCGTCCCACCTGAGGCAGGTTCGGATCTGTGGGTTCTAATCCTTCACTTCCGCCTATCCCCCACCAAGTCCCCCTACACCCAGCACGCCTCCATGACCCTTTGCACCACTGGCTCCCACGTCCGTTTTGGTTTTCCTCTATCTCTGGTGCCCCAAATTACCTGCAGTCCCACAATGGGCCTAATAAGCTCCTCCTCTCCCCTCCTCATCACATGCCCATGCCACCTCAACCGGTTGCCTCTCATCTTTTCCACAATGTCTCCCACCTCCAAGCTACCTCTAATGTAATCATTTCTAATTTGTCAGATTGTGATAACCGACTCATGTAGCATAGCATTAGCATCTCAGTCACTTGCATTTGCCATTCATGGGTCTTCCTAACTGCCCAACACTCTGAGCCAAACAGCATAGCGAGCCTGACGACGGTTCTGTAAATTTTACCCTTCAACTTTATTGTTACCCGGTGGTTACACAGGACCCCACTTGCCTGTCTCCACTTCAGCCATCTGGCATTAATCCTATGGGTCACGTCAAATTATTTCCCCATTGCTCTGGAAAACTGATTCTAAATAACAAAACTCTTGCACCACTGGGATCCCCTCTCCCCCACGACGAATTTTACCCCTTCGCCCCTGATAGCTAAAATTTAAAGCCAGGTACTCAGCTGGGCCGTAACGAGGGTGGGGCAAAGAAGGCGGCCGCCACGGGCGCAACTGGGTTTGGGGCGCAAAATGTTTAAGTTTTTTGTCATTATTGGGTTGTGGGAAAGCGAAAGTTAGACACTTGCCACAGGCGCTTCATACCCCCGTTACGGCACTGGTACTCAGTCTTCTTCATGTTCACCTTAAGACCCCCCTCTTTCCATTGCTGTCTTAATGTCTTGTAGTAAGTGGATATATAAAGAAATTATTTTTTTCCATTAAAAACATTCAAAACTGAGCAATTTGTTTCTATGTTCAAATTAGCAGCAAGCAGTTGACATTATTATTAAAAGACAACATTACCACGCATACAGTAGGTATGCCAACTAATTAATCCCCCTGTGTGTCCCCGTGATGTACGATTACCTTCTACACTCACTGTAAGTATGGATGGGTTTCGGGTTTCTGAATCCAATGTATCATGCAGCACCAAACCTTCACTATTACGAGGATAGATTCCAAGGACCATATATAGTCGTGTTTCAATTGTAGTTAAGTAACTTGCCACTCTTCTGAATACTAAATTAATTAACGACATTTCAAAGAATTTTCGGCTGAACCCCTCAAATACACAAACTGTTATTTCATTTCACCACTAGGGTGCGCTATAGATGCTGGGATATCACGAATGGAGAAACGGAATTTTACGGTAGCTTCACTTGTGTGGTTCCAAGGACTCCTTGGTGGTTCCGTTTGTCATTGTCTTGAATATCGGATATGGTGATACGGAATTCGTGGTGCTTTCGATTCAGCGGTTGTGTTTGTCGGTATTTGCTGTGTCATTGAAAATGTCTTACGATAGGTACAGTTTTTCGTTAACAACTTTTAGGTAATTATATTTTAGAGCATTGACTTGCTCATTATAATTTTTTACGTTTTGTTAAAAGATGAAATTGTATTAAAGATTTCAAATTGGTTTACTCTTTTTTGACATAGATAATGATTAATGAGTGGTTCTCCTGATGCTGTTGGTCATGCTTATTTATTATTATTTATTTATAGTCCTTCGGGAAAATTGGTGCAAATTGAATATGCATTGGCGGCTGTTGCAGCAGGAGCTCCTTCTGTAGGAATCAAAGGTGTGAACAATGAGAGACTAGATATGGTTTTGCTTAATGAATCAGTAACTAACAGTGTTTTTCCTTAGCATCCAACGGTGTCGTACTAGCAACTGAGAAGAAACAGAAATCCGTTCTTTATGAAGAACACAGTGTTCACAAAGTTGAAATGATTGCAAAACACATTGGAATGATCTATAGTGGGATGGGACCAGATTACAGGTAATAGTCTTTCAATGAGCGATTATGTCTTATTCGAATCATTTCATAAAAATGGATTCAATATAGTGCTCACTGGAACAAATGAAAAATTGAAATACAGACAAACCTGTCATCTACGGACCCCCAATCAAGGGACTCGTAGGAAGAGGTGGTAGTGAAACAAAAAATGTCTCATGTATAGTCCGCGCACCCAAAGAGTGCAGTTGGGAAAAATGAACTGCCCCAAGAATAGGGGAATAAGGTGCATTTACAATGCCTATCACAGCTTGACCACACTTGACCAAGCTTTGATGAGCATTGTAAAACTTTAAATGTATGGACCATGGGATAAAGGCCAAGGGGGTGAGGGGAGCAACTTATAAATGCATTACATTTAAGGGGGCGTTGGCAAAGGACCTGATTGCCTAGGGTGGTGGTGACGAACCTTTTTTTGAAGACGGGTCACAATGTTAAAAACAAAAAGTTATCCATGGGTCAGGTGCAAACACTATTTAATTTTATGAATAAAAATAAATTATTATTAATAGCAAATCAAGTCTATAAAGTTTAACAATGATTAAAGGGTGAGGTCTGCGGGTTCTAGCCCTCCACTCCCACCAGGTCTCCATCCACCCCACACACCACCATATTCTTACAGACAACATGCTCCCACGTCTGCCTTTGTAATGTAGCAAATAGAGAACAAACACCTCCTAACCCTTTTCCCGCCTATAGCAGGGTCGGGTACCCATCTTGTCACTCGGAATTGCTTCCTATATTGATCAGTGTTTTTCCACAGCCAGTTTCTGACCAAAACTGCAATTCCTCTGCTTATTTATCATCGGGTCTATTTTTCGTTTTGGAATTTCACTGACGCGTCCCTGGCACTCCTTGCCGTCACAGCGCCAGGGAGTGAGCTCCTGCACCTGGAAATGTTATATATACCCAGAGGCGTTCCAACATAGTGTGCCATGTGTGCAATGCACACAGGCATTCTACTTGGTGCACTACTAGCTTCTTAGATCCAGACCCCTGATCTGCGATAGCCAGGGATAGGATGTGAAAGAAGTTGAACCCAGGGCCTCATTCCCAAAAGAGGTCGACCCACCGTGGTCCATTATTGAACCTAGAACTACTGCCGCAGTTACCAACTGCACTACCCACTCCACCATCGAGGATTTAGAGTGCCAGGGCGCCTGTGTGCATTGCACACATGTCACACTGTTGGAACGCCTCTGGGTATATATAACATTTCCAGGTGCAGGATCTCGCTGCCTGGCGTTGCAACGCCAAGGAGCGCCAGAGACCAGGGGCCGGTCTACATAGGGACTAATAGGGCTTAAGCAGTGGGCCCCCAAGTGTCAAGGGGCCCCACAAAAATTGAATTATCATAAACATTTAATACTTTTTGATATACAGTGAGCACTTATGATATCTTCAAAATAGTTAATATTAATAATATAATAATAATGATTATTTATACTATTATTCATTGAATTTTAATCATTGTGACATTATTGAACTTCGATAAGCCCTAAGCCACGAGTAACCTAGATCCGCCCCTGCCAGGGACGCCTCAGGTACACCTTGTCCTATCACCTACTTCCCCATCTCCCGCAGGCAGCCTTCTAAGGATTCGTCCTGTTATGGCTGCCTAGATTACTCCCCAACCCACGAAACTAATCTAATCGAAAAAGGCAGACATGGGAGCATGTTGTGTGTTGTGTGGATGGGGACCTGGTGGGAGATTGGTGGGAGTGGAGGGCTAGAATCTGCAGACCTGACCCTTTATTCATTATCAAACTTCATAAACTTTATTCATTATTAATAATAATGTATTTTTATTCATTAAATTAAATAGTGGTTGCACCTGACCCATGGAAAACTTTTTTTTCCAACATTTTGTTTTTAACTTTGTGACCTGTCTTCAAAAAGGGTTCGTCACCAACGCCCTAGGCAATCCGGTCCTTCGCCACCGCCCCCTTAAATGTAATACCGCATTTACACATTCGCGAATAAGACGAGTCGAATGACGAGGCGAGACTTTCGTCGAAATGTTCGCATTCATTCTTTGGATAAGGAATGACTGTTCACACATTCGCCGAATATCTCGTCAGATGGTCATTCTCCAATCACCTCGTCGCTAGCGCCCTTTGACTCGTATTGTCTCGACAGCTAGTCATTCTCAAATCGCCTCAGGTCACTCGCGCCCTTTGACTCGTGTGAAAAAAACCGCTTCCAACACGAGCGCCACGAATGGCGAGGCGAACCACGAGGTGAATGACGAATGTAGTGTTCACACATTCGTCGAACATGCTCGCCTCGCCACTCGCCTCGTCGTATTCGCGAATGTGTAAATGCGGTATAATGCATTTGTAAGTTGTCCAGGCGCCCTTTGCCCCTTTGGCGTTTATCCCATTGCCCATACATTTAAAGTTTTACAATGCTCATCAAAGCTTGGTCAAGTGTGGTCAAGCTGTGATGGGCATTGTAAATGCACCTTATTCCCCTATTCTTGGGGCAGTTCATTTTTCCCAACTGCACTCTTTGGGTGCGCGGACTATACGAGATTCTATGACACAATTCGTTGATCCAACAGCTTATCCTTCCATTGAAGCTTATTATTAAGACCTCCGTACATGAACAGTAGAAGTGTGGAAAGCAATAAAAGTTGTATTCATTTTTAAAGCCAAACCCACCCCAACCGTCTCTTCACCACCTGACCAGAGCATCCAAAACACCAGCGCTGAACAAACACCTCTAGTGGCCAACAGCAGTGTTTAACTACTAGTACACAACTACAGATAGCTACTATAGTGGTTTTATAACTCAAGAAAAATCCCTTCTCATCTGTGGCCAATCGGCTTTAATGGACCACCCGTCCCCTAATAGTTCGTCAATGGGAGGTTTGGCTGTAGTGCACCATAAACTGAGCCTCGTAGACTGTGTTTTCGTAATCTGCATGAATTTATTTTATACCCGTTTAATTTGTTATTTCCAGACTGCTGGTGAAACGTGCTCGTAAACTGGCTCAACAGTATTTCCTTACCTATCAAGAACCAATTCCTACTACTCAACTCGTTCAACGAGTTGCTTCAATAATGCAAGAATTTACGCAGTCGGGGTAAAATTTATTATTAAAATCCATTGAACGTTTTGCTTACAGTCCTAATATATTTACTTGGACAATTTGATATTGTAGTGGTGTAAGACCATTTGGAGTTTCCTTATTGGTTGCTGGTTGGGACGATGGAAGTCCCTATTTATTTCAGTGTGATCCTTCCGTAAGTATTATTGGAGTGGTTTTTTTTTTCAACATTTTATCACTGAAATGTTATGCACATGTTTGATGCTGTTAGAGATGATTTCATGGTGATCTATTATTATTTTTTATTCTGTCAAATGAGGGCAAACCATAAGCCACCCGAAATACATGATATCGAATATGAACACCAACTTTGTCCATTCCTGGTTTATCAGGCTGATTGATATTTTCCTGGTGTGATGCTCTTTTTTATTTCTATACAGTGGAACCTTGAACCAACTTGGTGGCACAGAGGTGTAGTGTGCTCGAGTACTGAGTCAGTGGTTCCATAGTGGTCTTTTTATCGGGCTAGAGAGAGGTCCCGAGTGCGCCTTCCGTGAAATGGGAAATGAAGGTGTGGCATGTACGGTGTCAGTTGCTCGTAGAACCTTTTCTACTAACGGTTAAAGATTCCGTTTAAGGGAACGATACATAGGTCATGCTGCAACGATAAAGTCACTGTACTTTCTTATAGTTAATTACAGTAACTACTGCAGTCGGTGTTGTAATAATGCAGTAGGTTAGGAATGTTGGTAATGAAATGTTAAGAATATGAGGAGCAGTTTTCATTGAGAACCCTTGCTTTCATTTATAGTCCGCCCTCGCATATAGTCCACACTAAATAACCATATGTTTTGCGTATAACCGCGGACACTGCATGAGATTTTATGGTATGTCAAGTTCTTCACTTAGTGTACTACCCTCCTCAATCAATTGGGGGATGAGTTTATTCCTTACGCTACTTACAGTAGACATTCGGAGAATTAGGGAGATCGACTCATCAAAAAATTAGGCTGATAAGGTTGATCACAGAACTAGGGTGGGGCTCTGACAGCATTTATCTTTTTTATCAGACTGTTGAAGATAGGGTCGAGCACGAGTGGATCCAGGGTGGGGTTTTAGGGATTTCAACCCCCCATATATGCCTATCTTTAGCTCAAACCCCCCCCCCCCCCCTCCTTGACGGAAATCCTGGATCCGCCGCTGGGGTCGAGGGTCTTCCAGTTGGCAGCTTATCCCTTGCAGAGTATAGGGAGAGAAATGATCCTCCATTCAAATTGAAGGAGATCAGGCCATGGACAGATTCATATTGCTGGTCTTATTTTCCGAGGATAATTTGGCAATGGAATGCTCTTGGTGAGGATATGTGAGGAACTTTCTGAAAGGAGGCGACATTATAGAACTTAGGGAATGGATGGAAGAATAGATGCTATGCTTCAGGTTCGTTGGGGTTTTCAGAGTTATAACTTAGGAATAAGAGTTATGCTCTCACTGCCAATTTAGCCTATCAGGGCTGCTTGCAGTGCATTTAACTAGAATTAGATATTACATCTTCATTCCATGCATCACCAATATTTTGAGTAGCTTTATAAATAATGTAGTCTTTCCAAAAGGGAAATTTAATTTTTTTTTAAATGACGTAAAAATCACGTAAATCGAGAACTTACTGTGTTTAACGACTTAGCTTTACTACGTTCTATGTTACACTAACGGGTTGGGGAGTAAGCCAAGCAGCCCGAACCCTTAGCAGACTACTCGCGGGAGAGGAGGAGGCAGGTGTAAGGGATGTAAGAGAAGGGCAACGTTCTCAACCAACCACCCATATTGGTACTAACATGGGTTCGCGCTGCATAATTTCAGTGATCTCACGAGAACTGGTGTGTCCAACGCAACTTGGACATACTTGAACTCAATTGATGTTAAGTTTAAAACTCAACATATCTGTTTAATTTCAGGGCGCATATTTTGCGTGGAAAGCTACTGCGATGGGTAAAAATCATTTAAATGGCAAATCGTTCTTAGAGAAAAGGTAACCTGACAGTTTTATTGGATTCCTATTTATACGGTTTATTTAATGGCTTTTATTATAAATGTTTAGATACAATGAAGACGTGGAATTGGAAGATGCTATTCACACTGCAATTCTGACTTTGAAAGAAGGTTTCGAGGGTCAAATGACGCCCGATAACATTGAAATAGGTATTTGTAATGAACAAGGATTTCGACGACTGCAACCATCGGAAGTGAAGGATTATCTTGCAAGTGTTATTTAAGCTGAGTGGTAATTGTGTATTTAATGGCGATTAAACGTTGATAGTTAAAGACGGTGTAGTTTCTATCGTAAGTTTTTTCTTTTACGTATTTAACCTCCCACATATTTTATTCGGTAAACGAGTTTTTCTTAAACACTGTCCCCTTTGTCAGAGACGTGTGCAGTAGTGTATTCGACTGCTGTGTCAGTGGTTCTAGGACATAACTAGATCGAGGTGGTTTGACCTTAGTGTGCCAGTTTACTAACCGGGAAAGGAAAATAAACAGGATAACAAAGAAGATAGGCATGACACTGTGCCCTAGAGGGGGCAACAGCAATTCAAAGACTATACTGCTCACCACGAAAGATGACAACATTGGTGAGAGGCAAAGGATGAGTCCTCTTCGAAAAATAGGGTAAACATTGAGGTTGTACTTGTCATTACTGAATGAAGGCTGCCGTTTGACCTTTTTCAAACCCCCTAATTTTTGTAGTGAACTTTCTTACCTTCTACCTCCCATGTGCCATCTTTTCGGCAGTGGCGGCAGAGTACGGAGGGGAGGGTTGCAAAGAAAAAACTGAGGGTGTATGGGAACAAGCTTAAGATAGAGAGGGAGGTAATCTATGACAATACGTTGCAGGATAGCAAAGATCACAGGTGGAGAGGAGGACTGTGGATTATGTGGGAATCAAGTGGAGGATGTCAGGCATGTGATACTGGCATGTCCAGTGCTGGATCACGGCAGGAGGGGTTGGGAACCTTCACATTGGAAGAAGTTCTTAGGGTGGTGAGTGTTGGGGTGAAGCGGCTGGAATTGGTGGAAGAGGCAAAGGATTTGTTAGGATGCTGATGGAAATTACTCATATGGTATAGCATGAAAAATCTCACTAGCAAGGTATCCATAACAAAAGATTACATATTCATATATTCAGTCGAATGGAAAGTAGAGCTGTGATCCCTGTGTAGCGTGCGCAATGTCACTACTGCATGCAAAAGAACCCTTACTACATGGATTGAAATAAACGTGTAGTTCAGCAAAATTCCCAGGTGTAGGAGCTCGTCTTCTGGCATCAGTGGAGGGATCCAATGAACAGTAGGACGACGATGATTAACATAAGGGGTTGCAACATTAGGTCGGTAGCCGGTTGCGTAAAAATATCGTCCAAACATAACCCACACTATACTAATGCGACGACTTTTTAGGTACTAGCAGTACTAACTGGAGTTGAGTTGCTTAACTTCAGTGATCAGACGAGAACTGGTGTGGTCATCGCAATAAGCCACTCGTCTGATCACTTAAGTTACGCAACGCAACCCCAGTTATTACTGATTGAAGACTGCTTGGGAAAACTAGGTATGGCTAATCCCAATAATCACCACGTTAGTGTAGTGTCTATACAGCGGACGGGGCTCTAATGACCTTGTAGTTGAAGGGCCCTAAAACACCATTAAACCAAACAAAGTGTCTCCACGTTCTCAGTCTGTGCTCATCGACATCAATAGTTAGTCATGAGTTTTACAAATCTTTCGCATGTGTGATCCGTGTCCTAGGTGTTGCCATTCTTTGGACCTTCCACTAAGTAGGTGGAGTTCGCTAGAGTAGTTCGTATAGTGTCTGAGCGTCTATTAATTTTAAACTGGCCCAAATCACTGAAATCGCCTTTTTTTAATTAGCTCCTTAATCGTTGTCTTTGAACCATTATCCATACAAGAATTGTTATTAACCATTGTCCTTCTTGACCACTGCATTCAAAAGGCAGTAATAGCACGTCGTTTGCCAGATTAGTACAGTGAAACCTCCATAATTTGGACACACTTTGGGACAAAATTTTTGATCAACCTACAGAGGTGTTCAACTTATAGAAAATTTTTTATATGTAACAGTATTTGTTATAAAAATACATTTACAATATGTACTGTACATATAGTTACTTAAAGTAATCGGTAATCTGTGACTGATGCTGAAATTGAGACCTCTTTACAATAGATTCTGAAATCTTTGGTTCTTTGTTAATAATGTCACTTATTAAATGTTGCTCTTCTTCAATGGAAAACTGCTTCAATTTCTTTATGTAACATAAAGGAGTGGCATGTAAAATAGATGATTCGACCCCAGCATTGATATCATCTGTATCACTGGCCATGTTGACTTCCTGATTTTCATGGACAACTTCAGCAATCAAATCCTGTGAATTACTAGTGTTAAAGCAATTGAAGTCAGAGTCAAAATTTTTATATAAATCTGCTGAAATTAGCAGTTCTATCAAATTATTTTGATTGGCACTGTTTATCAAACTGTCAAATTCATTACACAGGTCTACAAAAAAAAATTTTTTCCTCAGTTGCCAAGAATATGAGAATGAATTTAGATTATTTTGAGGGTGCTGATTTCAAAAATGCCACCACTTTTGTGAAATTGGCTCTACTTTTTGAGATATTGGACAACCTTTAAAATATGATACTTAAAACACATTTTCAGCAGGCACTGATGTGTTTAAACTTTCTGTTGTAGCGAGCACTGATACAAACCAACTAAACTGTTGTAGCAGGTGACATTTTGAACTGCATATGAAAATATTCTTATGGAGAAAATTGCTATAGCCATATATTATATTCATTATTATATTCATCAAATCATATTCCCATAACTGTCAGTATTAGGCCCTCCTCCCCTCTTTTTATCACATGCCCATACCACTGCAGTTCATATTCTCTTCTCTGCTACGCCCCCCCCCCCCCCCCCCCCCCCCGATATCTCTCTTGTACTAGTTTCTAAGTGGTGAGCGTCTGGGCACAACAGTTTTCTTCTGATCACTGAAGTTAAACAATGCAACCCCAGCTACTACAATCATGGGTGACCGCTTTGGAACACTGGGTACCAGTGCAACCTTAACAGCATAATGGACTTCTGGGCAAAGCAGTGTGGTGGGGCCCCTATGACAACCACTCACAGGAATATGTAAATGATCATGTCAAATACACAGATTAGCATGGGACCCCTGGGTATGACAGTGTGCTAGGGCCCTTACAAAGACCACTCACAAGAATATGTAAATGGTCACTTTACATGCACAGATTAACATTGGGCCCCTGTGCAAATGCCCAGCAGGTTGATGCACTAAGGTAGCACTGCTAAGGCACAAAATGGTCAGGGCTCCAATAACCATTGTATTTGAAGGGACCTAAAACACCAATGAAACAAATCTTTTCTAAGCATCTAGCCTCAACAGCCCACACATGTACCATAGCATTCGCATTTCTGCAGCTTGAATTATCTTTCAGTGGTTCTATCCCACTCTCAACACTCTGAGCTGTATAGCATAGCTGGCCATATAGCCATTCTGTAAAACTTCCACTTAAGTTTAGGGAGTGGCGAATTGAGTTGGACCCACCAGTTCTTGTCTGATCACTGAAGTTATGTGACGCAACCCCATCTAATACTGACATGGGTGGCTGCATGTGAAAACTGGGTACTGCTAGTATCCAAAAATCGTCGCATCAGTGTCGTTTCTATGCAGTCTCTGCATCAGAACTACACAGTGGACGGGTCTCTAATGACCTTGTAGTTAATGGGCCCTAAAACACCAACAAACAACAACAACAAATCCACTTAAGTTTTATTCATAACCATTTGACAGGGCTGGCGCGAGGCGGGTTCAGTGCGTTTCCTGGAACCTGGCCCTGCGTTTATGCCGGCCCTGTGCATTATGAAACCGTAAAATGGTTTTTCGTACAAAACGTCCCACAAAAGCTTGCGCTAGCACTGCTGGATCTGTCAGGAAATTTATTTATATATAGGGCTGTCGCAGGGCGAGTGCAGTGCACGCGTCCGTTAGTGGGCCTTATGAAAAGGCAAAATACTTTTTATCACAAAAGGCCCCTGAAAAGCTCGCACCAGCACTCCCATTCGGTCATGCAGGGTGCCAACTGCCTGTCTCCACTTTAACTACCCCACATTCGTCCTGTGGCCGACATCTGAATCAACTTCTCCATTACTCTGACTCCATGACTCCATTACCATTCAAATACCTGACCCCTTGATACAATCCCACCACTTTGACTGTTTTGGTAGTTGAGGAGGCGCATTCCCCTCTAAATCTCTGGGCCGCCCCATGCTGATGAGACAGCTCCAACACGTTGACGGGTGGGGTTGCAACCCAAAGTCCCCAGCACGCCACTTTGGCCAAGGCCTCCAGTGCAAAACGAGCGGTTAGGCAGATACGCAGTCTGATCAATCGGCTGGAGGGGGCGTTGTCGCCCCTTTGGGGAACTTTTAGAGAAGACAGAGGAGGGGACAGCAGTGTTAGGTATATCTGGCAAGTGGGCCACCTGACGGGCATGGGCCCTCTGTGTGGGCATCCGCCCTCTCATTGTCCATGATGCCAACATGCCCCGGGACCCACATGAACAACACTGTCTTGCCCTGCTTACGAATCACCAGCAGCAATCTGTGCACACCCTGGATGATGGCATGTCTGCCATATAGGGTGTGAAACAGCTGAAGGGAGCATAAGGAGTCAGTCGCAATAACAAAGTGTCTCTCATTCAATACTTGGATGAGCTCCAGTGCCCTGTGCAGAGCTGTGAGTTCTGCAGTTAAGACACTGGCGATGCCTGGAAGGTGGCCCCCTATGAGATGACCAGTTGTAAAGACTGACCAACCCACCGAGGAGCCATCCTTCGACCAATCCATATAAATAAAAACATGGCCTCGATAGGTACAAGAGAGGCGTCCAAACTCTTGTTGGCATACTGACCTATCGGTACTGGTTTTGGGTAAGGCTGCAAGCAATAATTCGAAACTTGGCTCTGGCACTGTCCAGGGTGGCACAGAGGCCGGCAGTACAGGCTCCACCCCAGGCAGAGTCACACCAAGGATGGTAAGACCATCCATCCACCGCACACCGAATGGAGGGGGAACCCCTGGGCGGCGGTCGAATGGCCGTCTCATCGCATTACTAAAGACGGCCGGGTGTGTAGGGTGCTGTGGCTGACCTTTCAGCCGCAAAATATATGCAGCTGCAAGGTACTGCCGCCGCACAGTCAGTGGTGGTTCACCAGTCTCAGCATAAACGCTGAGTACTGGACTTGTGCAGAACGCCCCAATGGACACCCAGATGCCAGTGTGATGAACACTGTCCAGCATCCGGAGAGTAGATGGAGTGGCCAGGCCATATATGCTGCAGCCATAATCGAGACGGGATCGAACGAGTGACTGGTAGAGTCGTAGCATCACCGTTCGATCTGCCCAAAAACCAGTTCCCTGCAGGCACCGCAAAATATTCAGGGACCGAAGGCACTTAGCCTTCAGCCCCTCCAAGTGTGGGACCCATGTCAGATGGCTGTCAAAATGGAGACCAAGAAACCGGGCCGCCTCTACAACTGGGAGGAGGCGGCCATTCAAAGTAAGCTGAGGCTCAGGGTTGAGCCCTCACTTACGACAGAAGTGCATGACCATTGCTTTTTCAGGGGAGAACTTATAGTCACGTGAAGTGGCAAACTCGTTGGCACTATTGAGTGCCAGTTGCAGTTGATGCTCAATGCTGTGCATCGTGGCAGCCCGGTACCTGATAGAAAAGTCGTCCACAAACAGGGACGACTTTACCAGGGGTTGAATGGAGGATGGTAGGCCATTCACTGCAACAGCAAAGAGCGTCACATTCAAGACGCTCCCCTGTGGGACACCATTCTCCTGCAGGAAGGCCGAGGAGTAGGTGTTACCCACACGCACTCTGAAGGTCCGTTCGCACAAAAAGCTGTGGAGGAAGAGGGGCAGATTACCCATGAGCCCCCACTGGTGCAAGGTCTCCAGTATACCATGGCGCCATGTGGTATCATATGCCTTCTCCACATCAAAGAAGACAGCCACTAAGTGCTGTCTGTGGAGAAAGGCCTCACGTACCGCAGTCTCCAGTGAGATCAGATGATCCACCGAAGACCTGCCAGCACGGAAGCCACATTGGGCACTGGCTAGAAGGTTGTGCCGTTCCAGATACCACACCAGGCGCCAATTCACCATGCATTCCATGGTTTTGCAAAGACAGCTCGTCAATGAAATGGGTCTGTAATTTTCTGGAAGGCTACCATCCTTCCCAGGTTTTTGCAGTGAGATGATAGTAGCCTCTCGCCAACCTGCAGGGATTTCATGCTGCTGCCAAATATAGTTAAATACCTCAAGGAGGTATATAACACCTTACTCTGGTAGGTGTCGTAGCATTTGATAGTGGATGCTATCTGGTCCAGGGGCAGTGTACCTGGCTCTTGCTAGAACTGTCCGCAGCTCCCAAGGGGTAAACGGATTGTTATACCCCTCGGCGACACCACCAGTGAAGTTCAGTGGATGGCGTTCTGCAGCCTGTTTCTTGTTTAGAAATGTTGCCGTGTAGTGCTGGGAACTGGAGATGGCTGCAAACGTCCTTGTCAGTTCTTCAGCCACCTCACACGGCAGAAGGCCATGTCTCCCTTGTACAAGGAGACCGGAGCCACATGATGGTAAATACCTCCCTTGAATCTACCTCAGCTTTTCCCAGACTTTCTTGGAGGGCGTGTGACGGGTAAGTGAGGAGACGTACTGACTCCATGAGGAGCGTTTGGCCTCCATTATCACCCGTCATTCATATGCCCGGGCTCGGAGATAGTCGATACGGTTGGCCTCGGTAGGACGAGATTGGGAGCAGAGAAGGGCTCGTCGGCGAGCCCGAATCGCACACCAACAATCCTCCATCCACCATGGCACCCGTGCTCGTGGTGGGTTACACGAGCTCTGGGGGATGGATGCCAATGCCGCCCCGACCACCACCTCTGTGAAGGGACTCACTAGGTCGTTGGCCCCATCAAAATCACACAGTGGGCGAAAGTAGATATGGCGGGCGAACTCCTCCCAGTCCGCCCGATGCAGACACCACCGTGGTAGGTGTTGGGGTAATGCCCCATCTCCACTGCTAATCTTGATGGGGAAGTGATCACTTCCACAAGGGTCTGACAAGACCTCCCACTGCAAACCTGGTGCCAACCCAGGAGAGCAGATGGAGAGGTCTATACAGGAGAGACCACCAGTTCCAGTCATGACATTTGCGGAGGCACCTGTGTTTAGAACAGTGAGGCCATTATGTGACAGCCATTGTTCCACAAGTCGCCCTCGGGGGTTATTACTGTCCGAGCCCCATTAGGGATTATGGGCATTAAAATCACCCATATTCAAGAAGGGTCTTGGAAGCTGGGCACTGAGGGAGTCGAGGTCTGCCCATGGGATATCAATCCCAGGTGGCACGTAGAGGGAACATAGAGTGGTGGGCACATCCAGTTGCAATGAGACCGCTACTGCTTGCAGAGGCGTCTGCAAAGCCACTGGCACATGCATGCACCCATTCCGGATAAGGGTAGCCACCCCTCCCACAGGGTGGCTTCCTTGCTGCCGGGTGTTTGCATATACAGTGTACCCCCGTAACGAAACGGGGGTATCACTGCGACACAGGATCTCCTGGAGGGAGATGCAGACAGGGTTGTGCCGTGAGATCAGCAGTGCGATCTCGTCCCTCTTGTGGGAAAACCCTCGACAGTTCCATTTTAGGAAATTTACCATCAAGTGGACTTAGGCGGTTTGTTTCTATTCCTCGCTTTTCTCTGTCCCACTGCAGAAAAGAGAGGGACGCCTTCAATTGGTTCGTCCTCCTCCATCTTGAAGGAGGAATCCCCATCTTGTTCCAGTTTGGGCATGAAACCACCCCATGCTCTCTGCCGTTGGCCAGAGAGCTTGGATGGACGAACCAAGGACACCCGCCCCATGGCAGTAGTGAGGGGTGTCCCTACTTTCTTTCCTGCTATCTCACCCACCACCCCCTCCCTGGAGGAGGTTGGCTGGGCTGGGACAGAGAGGGAGGCCTTCAAGGGAGATGCCTCTCTTTGATGAGTGGCATCTGGGGCCTCCAAAGAAGATGGCACCGCCATTATGGGGGGGCCCATGCATGGGCCAGAGGCGGTGGTGGAGCCAGAAGAAGCCATGGAAATGGGGTCGGGGTCCGTCTGGCAGCCAATGCTTGCACTGGCCGGCACCCCATGGACCCCGCGGGCCCGAGAGGGCGTTAAACGGATGAGAGGGGGGAGCTGAGGTAGGGTGTCCGTCTGGGTACAGACAGAGGACACAGCAGCTGCCTTCACAGCACCTGCATAGGACACTCCATGACTGGAGGTCCCTGGCAAGGATAGCAGCCGCCATGCATCTGGAAAACTGATACCCTTCTGGACACGCAGCTCCTGGATCGTGCATTGCTGCAGCCAAGTGGGGCAATCCCTAGAAGAGGCGGGGTGGTTGCCCTTACAGTTTATGCAGAGAGGTGCAGTCTTACATGGCTCGGGGGAGTGGTCACCCTGTCCACAAGTGCCACACATGGCCTTGGCAGAACACGAATTTTGTCCATGGCCATATCGCTGGCACTTGAAGCATCGCAGAGGACTCGGAATTAGGGCACGTACAGGCAAGCGGAGGTAGCCAGCCATGATGTAATCGGGCACCTTATGCTTACCAAAGGTCAGCACCAAGGTGTCAGACCGGCGGGATTCTCCATCCCATTGGTCCCTGAGCTCCTTCACTATTTGCTCTTCTGATTCCCCGCATAGGTCAGGGCACTGCACCACACCTCTACTGGTGTTTAAGGTGCGATGGGGTTCGACCACAACGGGGATGTCACTGAGCTTCCGCATTTTTAATAATGCATTCAGGTCGCCGAGATTCCTCGGGGAAGATACTGTTAGGGTGGCATAATCCCCCAGTACCGGACCATTGGCATTGGGGTTGACTGCCGTCCACTTACAGTCACCCTAGGAGGCATAACCACTTATGCGCCCCCGGCCGATTGACCAAGACCGGGCTACTGCCTTGGCCTCCCGTTTTCCCTGGAAGCTGTGGCGAAAGTGATGTTTTGGAGGCTGTGGGTCGCAACCCTACTCCCCGATGTCTGTCAGCCACCTCACCAGTGTGGAGTGGCCAAGAGACATTGCAGGGCATACGCCTCCTCAACCACCAGGATCTGCTTTTCCCAGGGGTGCGGGTGTCCATGCACGGCAAACACGTGGGTAGGCGTTTGTTTACTGTCACCTCAGTAAGGAGCCTACATCGACCGCGTACAAGTCAGTTTGAACACTCAAACAACCACGATGTTGGTATCGTCCTGTCCAGAACACGTCATGGACAGAGACGACAGTGGTGTTGTCCAGACTGGGGCTAGAAAAAGTCACCCCTTTTTGTCACCTCTTACAACATGCAGGTATGCAGTGTGTCTATTCTACCTCGGGCACACATGGGTAGTATATATCATATACATATCTGTACATACATATATATATATATATATGTACAGTAACACACGTTTATAACGTTCATGGCTACAACGTTTTCACGGCTATAGTGTCTGCTTGGGCTGTTCCTGGCAGAACCTATGGCTTTTAATGGTTAAGGGTCTCGGATATACCGTTTGTTATCACGGCTAAAACTTTAGCAGGGTCCTGGTGGGCAGTCAAGTTTTTCTTATCCTATCATAGATATGAAAAACTTCCAAATCATATGTACATATGTACTGATTAGGAATGTTGCATATGTGCAGAATGTACAACATAAGCTGTTCATTACATACATTGTACAAGAACAGACCACTCAATGTTGCTAATGTGTGGTTTTAGTACTAATAATACAAGCGACCTAGAATTGAGGTGGTAAGACAATTTGGGATTCCTAATACCACTCTCAAAACAGCTGTCAACAATTGTGACAAAATGCAATGAACTTGTGTAGAGGTCAGGCAAGATACCAGAGGATATGTGTGCCTCAACATCCAGAGGTAGAAGCATTATTTGTTTGTTGGTGTTTTAGGACCCATCAACTACAAGGTCATTAGAGCCCCATCCACAGCATAGTTCCTATGCAGAAACAGAACAGACACTACACTAATGTGATTATTTTTGGGTATTAGTAGTAACCAGTTTTCCCAAGTGGCTACCCATGTCAATACTATCTGGGGTTGCACTTCTTAACTTTAGTGATCAGATGAGAACTGGTGTGTCCAATGCAATCACTGCTCCCTGGTGGAAGCAACCATCCACTGTGAAGCAATCATCAATTCTTGATTACTGCACATATAAAGAAATCATTTATGTACCCCCACATGACGTTGTTTTACCACTACATGACATATATATGCAATCTAATAAGTATTGTGGATAGAAAAAAACCAAAAAAAAACATATCATGGCTATAGCGTTGTCACGGTTATAACGTTTGTTCCCTTTGGTCCCCAACAAAACGTTATAACCGTGTTTTACTGTACATACAGGGTGCATTTTTAAAGTAATTAATGACTTTATTTCCTAAAACAGTTCGGAAATTTTGGCAGTAGTTTTTTCAGGATAAGGCAAAGTTGCATTCTTTTTCAATAGATATGGGTATTTTTAACTGTCGCATCACAGAGCTCTTGAAAAATGAGAAATTTTGATATAGCATGTTCCTAAACCTAAAATTAAAAATATGCCTTCCAAACTGCATTTATGGGGATTTGTTAATGGCCTGTTGCTACAGGATTTTGTCTGAGTTATGCAACTCAACAGATTGTTGCACTAACTAACTTGGAGTGCAGACTTGGTTTGAGCTCCAAGATAGCAAAGTCTGCACTCCAATTCTGTGCTCCCAATTTTTGTTGTTTGTTGGTGTTTAAGGTCCCGTCAACTACACGGTCATTAGAGACCCGTCCATTGCATAGTTCTAATGCATATGCTGCACAGACACTACACAAATGCGACGATTATTGGGTATTAGCAGTACCCAGCTTTCCCGAGCGACCACTCATGTCAGTACTAACTGGGCTTGCGTTGCTTAACTTCAGTGATCAGACGAGAACAGGTGTGTCCAACGCAATTTGCCGCTCCCTGTGCTCCCAAAGTTAGCTATTTGGGGCACATAACAGTGACAATTTGCTGAGCTGCATACCTGAGACAAAATCCTGCAGCCACAGGCAATTAACATATCGTCATTAATGCAGTTTTGAAGGCTTATTTTTAATTTGAGGTGTAGGAACATGCTATATCAAAATTTTTCATTTTCTAGAGCTTTCTGATGTGATAGTTAAAAATACCCACATCTATTGAACAAAATGTAACTTTGAATTAGTCTGAAAAATCGACTGCCAAAATTTCCAAATTTCCAAAATTTCCACCTCTAAGTTTTCCCTAACGATTATTACCTATTTGGGGTAGTTTTTGAAATAAAGGCATTGGTTACTTTAAAAATTACACTATATAAACTTGTGCTATAACTTTCTGTATGACTTTAAACAGTTTCATTACCATTTTTAAGTATATCGACACCTTCCCGGTAAAACATCGTAAGCGCCATTTATTAAATTTTTCAGGAAAGAGGAAAAACGTCTTATTTGCCTAATTATTGTTCTTTCTGGAAACTTTAAATTTTATTTTAATGTAAGTGTGGTACATAATTTTTAAATTACATTTAAATTTAAAAAAATTTGCATTTTTAATAAATTTTCAAAGAAATGTCACTTACGATTTTTTGTTGGCCCCAGTTTTGAGAGTTCGACGCTTACGATTTGGGGTTTGTGATGATTTGACCAGCAAGAAATCATAGTGGTGTTTATTAATGAAATCGTTGACAATGCAAATTATTTCACTTCCTATTACAACAATCTGTTTTTGACGTTCCCTCACTATATTTAGTGCATTGTGAGCCATTTATTGTTTAAAAGTTTAAACCACATAAATTATAATAAATAAGAATCGGTTGAGATGGTATCGGCATGTTATGAGGAGGGGAGAGGAGGAGCTTATTAGGTCCATTGTGGAACTGCAGGTGATTGGAGGCACCAGAGGTAGAGAATGACCAAAGCAAACGTCAGTACAGGTGGTGCAGGCGGACATGGAGGTGTGTGGGGTGCAGAGGGACCTGGTGGGGGATAGGCGGGAGTGGAGGATTAGAACCCGCAGACCGGACCCTGCCTCAGGCAAGAGAAGGGTGAGATGATAATGATGATGATGAAGAACAACAGCCCCCAAAAATGGAAGCACTTGTACAATAAGTTCAATAAGGCAGTGGTTCTCAAAGCGTGTTCTGCAAAACCACTTAAGTGTTCCACAAAAAATTTAATGCACAAATAAAGCAATGGAGAGATACTCTGATGTGACCTGCAGAATCAATGGGGGAGGGGGTCACGGAAGTGGCGACAGGCAAGCAGAGTTCTGTGTGATAGGAGGATCCCAATCTAGTTGAAAGAGAAGTTCTACAGAACAGTGGTTAGACCAGCTATTCTATATGAATCAGAGTGCTGGGCAATGAGGACGAGCTACGTAATTAGAATGCAAGTAGCCAAGATGCCAATGCTGTGGCACATGTGTGGCATGTCGAGAGCTGACAGAATAAGGAATGAGCATATTAGAGGTAACCTGGCGTGGTGGACATCGCCAAAAAATGAGGGAGAATAGGTTGAGGTGGTATGGACACATCATGTGAAGATGGGAAGAGGAGCTCGTTAGGTTAATTCCAGGAATGCAGGTGGTCGGTAGCACCAGGGAGACCAAAGCAGATGTGGGAACAGGTTGTCCATAAGGATGTGACAATGTGAGGGGTGGACGGGGAACTGTGGGAGAGATAGACGAGAGTGGAGGGCTAGAACCTGTGGACCCGATCCTGCCACAGGCGGAATAAGGGTATGATGATGATGTAGTAAATACCAAGTGTAGAAGGTGTACAACCTGCTTTAAAGTTTATGTTGAATTGTGTTCCGTGCTAGTGAAATGTCAGTTTAGTGTTCCCTGTCTTCAAAAAGATTGAGAACCACTGCAATAAGGCAATGTTAACAACAGGTTTAAGGCTCATGGGAACGTTCCATGAGGGGAGGGGCTGACTGCAGGACTGTGCTACACAATTGTAGACCTTTCATATATGGATTAAATATATTTTTGGGCCAGATCTTTTTTAAAAAAATTAAAAAAGTTCGCTAAAAAGCTCACCATTTGAAGGGATATTGTAAGTGCCAACTTCTATCGTAAGCGCCATATAAAATGTCGCTTAAAAACAAAAATTATAGGTTGTCGCTTAAACACAGCCAAAAGTTGTCACTTACGCTAAATTTTAAAAAAAGGGGGGGCTTATGATGATATTTAATATTTTTAAACATTAAAATATAAAATAACTATTTAATGAATGATAAAAATGATTACACCATTAATTGATATTCAATGTGCAGAATATAATGATGCAAAAAAGTGAAAAGGTGAAGGTGACCGGGAAGGTGACGATATGATATATATTTCTGGCTATTCTGGGCACATCACCATGGTGCAAACATTAATTAGTTAATTATTCCAAAAGCTAGAGCCAATTCAGCAAAACCAATGATATATTCTTAATCAGCATCATTGACTTTGTATAAAATCACTCAAATATCATTGGCAATAAATTCACTGTTTACCAGTGTTATCAACAGGCTCACTACTTTCAGCCATTTCATCACATCGTTGAACCTGTTGGCTCAAGTGAAATCCTCCATGCCTAAAACAATTTTCAATTGTTATTTTGCTGACTTCTTTCGAAGACTGATCCAGCCACACAATCATATCCAGTAATGTTATTTTTGGAAGCACATCCTTATTTCCTGAATCTATAGCAGCAAGTATATTTTTCATATATTTCGATAATTTAATTTAAAATTTTGGATTATTTCTTGGTTAAGAGGTTGAACAAGTGATGCTGTATTATGTGGTAAGAAAACTAATTTGATGTGTGACAATTTTAAATCAGGATGGGCTGTACAATTATCAAGGATCAATAAGATTTTTTGACCTTCACAAGACAATTTGCTATTCCAGTTCTTTATCCAAGTTTCAAATAATGTTGCAGTCATCCATGCTGATTTGTTGGACATGTAGTTGACATTAACGTATTTTTAAATGTATTTTTCATCCCACAATAGTTGTTTAAAGATCAAATTATAGAGGTACATTATTAAGCCAAATTCATGTTCAAAGTTCAGAGTATATAAGGGTTCATCTTTAGAAGGGTCAGGTCAGTATATTTTAAATGGAGTTATGCCTGGGGAAACAATTTTGTTCAATATATTGAGATGTTCAATATATGGATGTAACAGGCTATGGAGGTTTCACTGTATTATTTTTTGCATCGTCTCAATTCGTGGGGTAGGCCAGCATCCCCCCACAGGCAACCCAGCCAGAATTTCTGCAGGTTCTGGATGCCTGACTGGGGTGCCATCAATCAGAGCATGTTCAGGATACCCACAGATCTGATCCTGCCACAAGTGGAATAAGGATAGGATGATGACGTTCCTTAATCGATGTGTCATATTCAGAGTCTAGCAGTCATTTCAAAGATGGCGGCATTGTGGGGCTCATTGTGTCTGTCAAAGGCATTGCATTTGGAAGACCTCGAGTCTGGCCATGGCGGATTTTATTACAGTCCAATTCTCTGATCCATAGAAAAGCATTGGCAGAAATAAGGCTTGTTCGATACGCATCATTTGAGGGATACTTGCTGTTGCTACTTGATCAATTCGAGTGTGAACCTCTGCTATGGAATGATACTTTTGTCTCTTGCAACATCAGTCTCAAGTACAGTAAAACCCCGCTATAACGAATTTGTAGGGGAATGCAATGACATTAGTTGTAGCCAGGAATTCGTTACAACCAGGAAAGCTGTTTTTAACCCCAGATAGCTAACCAGTAGTCTGTGATACTACCCCAAATATCAAGAAATTGAGGCTTTGGAAGTTCTGCAAAACAATAGGTTCCTAATCTTTGTGTACCTTCATATTTACCCCATTGAAACATTTCTGCATGTTTTTCTTACTATTTTAATGCCCGTTGATTTAGTTTTCTTACAGTTGGTATTCTCCCAGACTACTGGTTAGCTGTAATGACTGCCCTTAAGTATTGAAGGGCAGTCAGTTCTTGAGGAGTGCAGGTTATTAGGTGTTGGAAACAGACAAATTCATTTAGGAAGTAGATAGGCAAGTAGACTGGGATTTGGAAGACACTGCTGATGCAGTGTGGGTCAGGTTCGCCAGAAAAATTAGAAAATTTGTGGAAGCCAGGTGAGGTTAGAGTAGAAGGTACACTCCAGGGCAGGCAGTCATAGTGGTGGAATAATGCAATAGAGGCAGCCACCAAAAAATAAAAGGCTGCATTCCATAGGTGGATGGAGATAGGAGACTATGATTCTAAAATATGCTACAGGCAGACCAATGCCACAGCTAGGAGGATCATTTCTTTGGTCATACACCAGTAGTATAAGGACCTCTATGATAGAGACAAAGGGAGAATGAAGGAAGAATGTAGCCTGGCCAAGAGCAGGGATAGGGCGATTAAAGATTTACCCTGAGCCATAACAGTGAAGGATAGAAAAGGTAGTCTTGTTTCCTACTTCTGAGGTAAAGGAGTGGGGAGAGTATTTCTCCAGTCTATCTAATTCCTGCAAAGGGTAATTCTTGCATATGGTAATGGTTGGGTGAATGGGGGATCATGGGGGAGATAGGCAGGTGTGTAGGGCTAGAACCTGCATACCCGACCCTGCCACAGGCGGGATAAGAGTATGGTGGCAATGATGAGAAAATGAACGTTTCTAATATTATCAGTCATTTGTGCATTCTGCCCTAGTAAAATAAAAAGTATGACAAGGCATTCCTTAAGTGGTGTTCAATTCAATATGTGGTGACCATTGAGTGGAAGTTTGTGTTAAATCCATAAATAAAAATTATTTATAAGGTCCATCCTTCGTTATATCCTACCCAATTACCCAAACTTTTATAACTTTTCATCGTTATTACCAGGAAATTCGTTATATCCAATTCATTATATCCGATATTTTTAATATGCAAACTCCTATCCTTTTGCCAGGACCTTGGAAACCATTCATAACATCCAGGAATTCGTTACATCCGAGATCGCTATAGCAGGGTTTTACTGTATTTGTGAATTTTTGAACTTGCCCAATTTGAGAGCATGTAGATTTCAATTCAACAGGAAATGGAAAAATTCGCGACATACTTCTGTAGGGCGGAGTGGTGAATAAGGTGCACAAGTGTTAGCATTTGAGGAGGGTAATTTTGTTCTTTCGGGGTGAAAAGCATTGCATAGTTTTTAGCAGACGATGTATAACACTAAAGTATAAGAAATACAGGTTGTGGGGCCGGAGTTACACGCGATCGTATGCGTAACCGGTTATGTCAAGCAATCACGATTTATAAACCTTTTATGAACGATATTACGAAAAAATTAGGAACAAATTATAAACCTTTATTGGAATTTATAGGACCCCCGAAAACAACATTACTGCATGCGATAACTTATGTTCGTAAAAGTTCCTAAAAAGTTTGGATTTCATGTTCATAAATTTCATTATTTTCATAAATTCATGTTCATAATTTTCCGTAATATTTGTAGAATTATTCAGTATATTCGTAATTTCGGCTTCACGGCCCCACAACATGTATTACTTATACTTTAGTGTTATACATCGTCTGCTAAAAACGACGCAATGCTTTTCACCCCGAAAGAACAAAATTACCTTTGAGGGGGGAAGGGGTCTGTGTTCCAGAGTAATGGCGAAATAAATTCAAAAGTGACCCATAAGATCAATTTTGAGTTGATGAAATCACGAGGAGTCCTGTGCTTTCGGGAGATCCCACTTATGCTGAAGGAAATGTTCTCATGGGCAGTGACTCGGCCAGCTATGCTACATGGATAAGGTGGCCATTTTTTCCATGAGCCAATCCAGAATATTGACCCTCTCCTACTAACAACCAAGAAAATTGTTTTCTCTTTTCAAAAAATTATTTAAAAAATAACTGAAAACGAAACATGCAAATACAGTTAAAAATATTGAAATTATGAATAATTCGCACAGATCATTAGTGATATGTTGCCAAAATGTCACTCACCACACATAAAAATATGCTTCAAATGGCATATCATTATATGCCCAGTGCCGCCAATGGAAGGTTCCAAAAACACTGCAATCCATATGTGCAAATACTCATCATCCTCTAACCCTCCTCCCGCCTGTGGCAGGGTCGGGTATGCGAGTTCCCCAACTCCTGGTGCCACAAATCGTCTGCAATCTAATAATGGAGTTAATAACTTCCTCCTCATCACATGCCTATACTACCTCAACCTATTTTCTCTAATCTTTTCTGCGATGTTTCCCCACCTCCCAAAGATGCCATTAATGTAGTCCATCGATTGTTAACCACTGTGCCATGGAACTTTAGTGTGCTGCAAGATTAATGGAATGTGCTGCGACTGCAAATATTCGTATGTAAGTGACGTCAGGCAAGTAGTTCAATCGGTTCTGCCTCCCTAGGAGGGACTGGCTGAACCAATGGGCATTAAAATTAGTAGTGAGAATGAGTTCTCATTACAGGCTAATATGTTATAGCTATGTAGTAGTTCAGTCTACTAGTCACCCACTTGATGTATGCATAGGGCTAGGTTACAAGTAACTTCTATCTTGACCCTGTGAGTGGACACAAGGGCAATATATTGGACAGCATTTTCCCACAGGTGACCCACTGCGGTGTCATAGTGGTTAGCACACTTGGCAACTGCGTCAGTAGTTCTAGGTTTGATACTGGACCGAGGTGGGTTGACTTCTTCTGAGAGAGAGAGAGGCCACAAGTGTGCCTTCTTTCAGATGAGAAGTCACACTTGCACGTAAAAGAACCCTCTCTACTATGCAACAGGTACATGAGGCAAAATTTCCAGGTGTAGGAGCTCGCCCCCTGGCGTCGGTAGCATTCCCCAACGAACACTAGACCAGCAATAAATAAGTTTAGGGGTGCAACTTTGGCCGGCAACCGGCTGCAGAAAAAACTTTGACCAATATATCGCCCTATGTCCATTCAGAGGGACAAGATGGGTACCCGACCCCGCCATAGATGGGAAAAGGGTTAGGAGTTACTTTTGCTGTTTTCCCACAGGTGGTTGCCAACCAAGGCTGCAAACCCCATGCTATTTATCATCTTTCTACTGTTTGTTGGGACTATTCCACTGAAACCAGAAGAGGAACTTCTACACCTGGATATTTTGGTTCCTCTACCTGTTCCATAATAGAGACTGTTCTTTCATGTGCAGATGCCATCGTACACCACATGGGACCAGGGTCGGCCTTCTCTATAAAGGGGTCTGGGGGCAAAAATCTTTTTGGGGCGCTAAAATATTTTTCCAAAAATAAAAATAAAAGGATTCAGAATAATAGGACTACTCTTAGAGGCCCTCCTATCCCATTCTGAGATCTTCCTAATTTTGGAAGGTAGGCCTATTACATTTTTGGATGAGGCCATGAGTCTTAACCCTGTTCTTTTGGACGGGAATTGTTGGCAATTTATCTAGCGATCAAGCATTTTCGCTACTTTTTGGAAGGTCGACATTTCATCGTGTATACCGACCATAAACTGCTAATTCATTCTAAGTCAACTAGTATCGATCGCCATTCTCTGAGGGAAGCACGACATCTTGATTTCCTCGCTGCTTTTACTACTGACATTCGACACATTGATGGAACATCGAATGTAGTTGCCGATTCGCTTTCCAGGTCAGATCTTCATGTTGTTGAAGTTTCTACAGATCCCATTGCAGTGGACAAGTTCAGAGATGCACAGGATGCAGATGTTGATTTACAGGTGTTGAGAGAATGTCCAAAATCTTTGAAGATTCAACTGGTTCCTATACCAGGTGCTGGCATTAGTTTATGGTGTGATATTTCCACTTCTAAGCCTCGACTTATTGTACCACATTCTCTTCGTCATCTTGTGTTTGACAAACTTCATCAGTTATCTCATCCTGGTGTAGCAGCTACTCGTCATTTATTGGCAGATCGTTATGTTTGGCCATCTCTCAATAAGGATGTGGGAGATTGGGTTTGTTCTTGTATCCCTTGTCAAAAGAGCAAGATACATCGGCATGCATCTTTGCCCATTGGAGTTTGCAAACCTCCATCCACTCACTTTGATAAGTTACACATTGACTTGGTTGGTCCTCTACCACCATCGCATGGTCAATGTTATATACTTACTTGCATCGACAGGGGGAGCGGCGATTTGCGTTGGACACACCAATTCTCGTCTGATCACTGAAGTTAAGCAATGCAAGCCCAGTTAGTACTGACATGGGTGGTCACTTGGGAAACCTGGGTACTGCTAATACCCAATAATCGTCGCATTAGTGTAGTGTCTGTGCAGTCTATGCATTAGAACTATGCAGTGGATGGGTCTCTAATGACCTTGTAGTTGACGGGACCTTAAACTCCAACAAACAAATGCATCGACAGGTTTACACGCTGGCTGGAAGCAATTCCAATACCCGACACAACTGGCTCAACAGTATCTTCAGCATTAATAGCCAATTGGATTTCCCGTTTTTGGATTCCATCGACTATTACCACTGATCGAGGTCGCCAGTGTGATTCGTCATTATTTACACATCTCTGTGATGCTTTAGGGATTCAACACATATGAACGACGTCCTATCATCCGTCATCAAATGGGATGATCGAGCACTTTCATCGGCAGCTGAAAGCAGCTTTGAAAGCAACGGCTGATTCCATTCATTGGTATGATCACCTTCCAGTTATTTTGTTGGGGCTGAGGTGCTCATTTAATGAAGATTTGTAGTCTACACCGGCAGAAGCAGCGTATGGCCAAACTCTACATCTGCCAGGCGACTACTTCACACCTGAAAGGAGTCATCTTCCTCAAGATGATTTTGTCGATAGGCTGCATGCTAATATGAGGGCTGTCCTTTATACACCCCCACATCAAACTTCCACGAAACCTATTTTTCGATTTTCCAAGATGGATGAAGCGACGCATGTATTTGTTTGTCGAGGAAAGTTGGGCAATCCACTAGTTCAGCCATATGATGGAGCGTTTCGATAAATATTACTCATTGGATGTTCATGGGAAGCATGATAAGGTTTCACTTGATCGTTTAAAACCAGCCTTTTTCTCTACTCAAGATATCAAGGATTTCTCAGTGGACGACACTACTACTACAACTAGACAGTCATCTTTACCTTCTATGCTACACGTTCACGTGAACGGGTACATTTCGCTACACCGCTTGTTTCTTCTTTTTTCTAGCAAGTGGGTAATGTAGTGAGCTATGTTGAGGCAGTCACTACAACTGCATTTGTTGGCTTGCACGTGTGCATGGTGCACGTTCTAATTGCATGTATTTTCTATTCTAATTTTGAATTGAAAAATGGAAAAAACAGTTTTTCCAGAAGTTGTCGTTTTTCGTATGGTGAGTTAGGAAGTGAAGCATTTTAGCTGGTAGGGTACAATTCTTGGTGTTTGATAGATTATTCATTCTCATCTATAATTCTATTAATTAATTGATACAGTTAGTTCAAGAATCGTTTATTAAAATGTTATTAGTTGTGTTGATTGGAATTTGAATCTACAACGTGTAACAAAGTAAAAAAACGTTTAAGACTTTATACAACGTCAGCCAAGTTATATTTGGCATCACAATGAACACCCACAGCCACACACCCTTCTAGAGCGGGCCCTGCATCAGGCAAACGTATCCCATTTGAACTAAGCTTCATAGTCAGAAGCATTAGCTACAAACACTATTGTGATATTCATAAAATGGCATAAAAGTCAAAATTCACGACAAGCCAATATGAAACGTAGTACTACGTATCCTGCATTTACCTACTAATCACAAAGAAACGTATTACTACGTGTCTCGCATTACACTACTAATCAGGAAAAACATAGTACTATGACTCCCGCTCAAAATGTGTTAAGTCAACACATCATGAGTGATCGATCAAAATTAGCTTTCCGATCGACTTGTTGGCGACCCCTGGTCTAATGGATGCTGCACCGATTCCAACAGTATCCAGAATACTCCTGTCGATTTTGGAAAGAAATCTCCAGCAAAAACAACCATTCAGCTGCTTATTGCCAGAACCCTTCTTTATCAGCAGCTTTCACTAACCACCAGTTCTCGTCTGATCACTTAAGTTAAGCAACGCAAACCCAGCTATTACTGACATGGGTAGCTGCTTGGGAAATCTCTCTCATAGTATCAAACCTACAACCCCATAAGCAGTAATCGAGTGCACTACCTGCTCAAGACCACTTAGAAAACAACGCCTGCACACTCATATGTGAAGAAGGCTGAGCTTCCAAAGTGCTTTTCCAATTACACTTCAACTGACCTATGAATTTAGTGACACCATATGCAAACTATGAAACAATTTAAAACACATAAATATGTAATACTTTATTTTACAAACGTCTTCAATTTGCACTTTATTTTGTTATGACAAATTGAATCGTTTCTCAATTTAAAATAGATATTTGTGGATATTAAAATCTTCTCTCTTCTCGGCTGTTTCTTCTCAATTCACTTATTTTGCTAAGGTAAATTGGGCAGTTGGGGGACTTAGTTACCCGTGTGTGCCCGGGGTAGAATAGGCACACTGCATACCTGCATGTCGTAAGAGGCGACAAAACGGGGTGACTTTTTCTTGCCCCTGACTGGACAACACCACTATCGTCTTTGTCTACGACGTGTTCTGGACAGGACGATACCAACATCGTGGTTGTTCCAGTGTTCGATCTGACTTGTTCTCGATCGACGTAGGCTCCTCACTGAGGTGACCGTAAACAAACGCCTACCCGCGTGTTTGCCGTGCGTGGAGACCCGTACCCTGGGAAAAGCGGATCCTGGTGGTTGAGGAGGCATATGCCCTGCGATGTCTCTTGGCCACTCCACACTGGTGAGGTGGCTGACAGACATCGGGGACTAGGGTTGCGATCCATAGTCTCCAAAACATCACTTTGGCCACAGCTTCTGGGGAAAACGGGAGGCCAAGGCAGTAGCCCGGTCTTGGTCAATCGGCCGGGGGCGCATAAGTTGTTATGCCTCCTAGGGTGACTGTAAGTGGACCGGCAGTCAACCCTGATGCCAATGGTCCGGTACTCGGGGATTATGCCACCCTAACGGTATCCTGCCTGAGGAACCTTGGCGACCCGAATGGGCGTCCCCTCGTTGGGCTCGGTGGTGGGTAAGACCTGCGGGCAGCGAAATCATAATTAATAAAAATTATGGCAACTATAACCCAGAGGCTGGGGGCCTCTACAAATAACCCCACCCCTCCCTCTTCTTTAGTTTCATTGACTTGTGTTGAGACGGAAGATGGCGGGCTCAGTCCCACCCAATTGAGTGGGCCAGCTGCCACTGAGCTGATGGAGACATGTACTGCTCCAACAAAGAGGCCGCGTTCCCCCAGTAAGCCAACTGGATCAGGGAACGAACCTGTGACGTCTATGGCATCGGCACCTGCCCTTAACAAGAGGCAACGACCTCTTAGCCTTAAGGTGCAGGGTTCCACCGCCGATGCAAAGCATGTTCCTGCATCTAAGATTTTGGGTTCAGTCCAACAACCATCCATACCTTCTTTCTATCCTCCCTGGTTTATTTCCATCTCTGGGGAGGATGGTGCAGCCTTGGGGAAGGCGTCGCCCTTCCTTATCGCCAAAGCCATGAAGGGCATCGCCGGCGATGTGACTTCGGTCAAGAAACTGCACAATGGCACCTTGTTTGTGGAGGCATCCACCCCCCACCAGACCGAAGCATTATTAAAAATGCGAAAGCTCGGTGATATTCCAGGTGTGGTCGAACCCCAGCGCACCTTAAACACCAGTAGAGGTGTGGTGCGGTGCCCTGACCTACACGGGGAATCAGAGGAGCAGATAGTGGAGGAGCTCAGGGACCAGGGTGTGGTGGCTGTTCGCCGCACCTCGGTCCGACGGGATGGAGAATCCCGCCCATCTGACACCTTGGTGCTGACCTTTGGTAGGCCCAAGGTGCTGGAGTACATCATGGCTGGCTACCTCCACTTGCCTGTACATGCCTTCATTCCGAGTCCGCTTCGATGCTTCAAGTGCCAGCGATATGGCCATGGGCAGAATTCGTGTTCTGCCAAGGCCATGTGTGGCACTTGTGAACAGGGTGACCACTCCTCCGAGCCTTGTAAGACTGCACCTGTCTGCTTAAACTGTAAGGGCAACCACCCCGCCTCTTCTTGGGATTGCCCTACTTGGCTGTAGGAACGCGCGATCCAGGAGCTGCATGTCCAGAAGGGTATCAGTTTTTCGGATGCACGGCAGCTGCTAGCCTTGCCAGGGACCTCCACTCGTGGAGTGTCCTATGCAGGTGCTGCAAAGGCAGCTGCTGTGTCCTCTGTCTGTACACAGACGGACACCCTACCTCAGCTCCCCCCTCTCATCCGTTTAACGCCCTCTCGGGCTCGCGGGGTCCATGGAGTGCCGGTCTGTGCAAGCATTGGCTGCCAGACGGACCCTGACCCCATTTCCATGGCTTCTTCTGGCTCCACCACCGCCTCTGGCCCATGCATGGGCCCCCCAATAATGGCTGTGCCAGCTTCTTTGGAAACCCCTGATGCCACTCATCAAAGAGAGGCATCTCCCTTAAAGGCCTACCTCCCTGTCCCAGCCCAGCAGACCTCCTCCACGGAGGGGGCGGTGGGTGTGACAGGAGGAAAGATAGTAGGGACACCACCCACTACTGCCGTGGGCCGTGTGTCCTTGGTTCGTCCACCCAAGCTCTCTGGCCAACGGCAGAGAGCACGGGGTGGCTTCATGCCCAAATTTGGGCACAATGGGGATTCCTCCTTCGAGATGGAGGAGGACGAACCAATTGAAGGCGTCCCTCCCTTTTCTGCAGTGGGACGGAGAAAAGGGAGGAATAGAAACAAGCCGCCTAAGTCCACTTGATGGTAAATTTCCTACAATGGAACTGTCGAGGGATTTCCCACAAGAGGGACGAGATCAAACTGATGATCTCGAGGCACAACCCCGTCTGCATCTCCCTCCAGGAGATACTGTGTCGAAGTGATACCCCCATGTCATTATGGGGGTACACTGTATATGCCGACACCCGGCAGCAAGGAAGCCACCCTGTGGGAGGGGTGGCTATCCTTATCCGGAATGGGTGCATTCATGTGCCACTGGCTCTGCAGACGCCTCTGCAACCAGTGGCGGTCTCATTGCAACTGGCTGTGCCCACCATTCTATGTTCCCTCTACATGCCACCTGGGATTGATTTCCCATGGGCAGACCTCGACTCCCTCAGCGCCCAGCTTCCAAGACCCTTCTTGATTATGGGTGATTTTCATGCCCATAATCCCCAATGGGGCTCGGACAGTCACAACACCCGAGGGCCCCTTTTGGAACAATGGGTGTCACACAATGGCCTCATTGTTCTCAACACAGGTGCCCCCACACATATGATGACTGCCAATTGTGGCCTGTCATGCATAGACCTTTCCATCTGCTCTCCTGGGTTGGCACCAGGTTTGCAGTGGGAGGTCTTGTCAGACCCCTGTGGAAGTGATCACTTCCCCATCAAGATTAGCAGTGGAGATGGGGCATTGCCCCAGCACCCACCACAGTGGTGTCTGCTTCGGGCGGACTGGGAGGAGTTCACCCACCATATCTACTTTCGCCCACTGTGTGATTTTGATGGGGTAAACGACCTAGTGAGTCAATTCACAGAAGTGGTGGTCGGGGCGACGCTCCAAGCGCTCCTCATGGAGTCAGTACGTCTCCTCACTCACCCATCACACGCCCTCCAAGAAAGTCTGGGGAACGCTGAGGAAGATCCAAGGCAGATATTTGCCATCATGTGGCTCAGGTCTCCTTGTACAAGGAAGATATTGCCTTCTGCCGTGTGAGGTGGCTGAGGAACTGGGAAGGACGTCTCCAGTTCCCAGCACTACACGGCAGCATTTATGCAGTCTAAACTAGCTGCAGAACGCCACCCACTTAATTTTGCTGGGGGTGTCGCTGAGGGGAATAACAACCCATTTACCCCTTGGGAGCTCCAGGCAGCTCTAGCAAGAGCCAGGGATACTGCCCCTGGACCAGATAGCATCCACTATAAAATGCTACGACACCTACCAGAGAAAGGCATTAGATACCTCCTTGAGGTATTCAATTACATCTGGCAGCATCATGAAATCCCTGCAGGTTGGCGAGAGGCTACTATAATCCCACTTCAAAAACCTGGGAAGGATGGTAGCCTTCCAGAAAATTATAGACCCATCTCATTGAGGAGCTATCTTTGCAAAACCATGGAACGAATGGTTAATTGGCGCCTGACGTGGTATCTGGAACGGCACCACCTTCTTGCCGATGCCCAATGTGGCTTCCATGCTGGCAGGTCTTCGGTGGATCATCTGATCTCACTGGAGACTGCAGTACGTGAGGCCTTTCTCCACAGACAGCACTTAGTGGCTGTCTTCTTTGATGTGGAGAAGGCATATGATACCACATGGCGCCATGGTATACTGGAGACCTTGCACCAGAGGGGGTTCAGGGGTAATCTGCCCCTCTTCCTCCACAGCTTTTTGTCCGAACCTTCAGAGTCCGAACCTTCAGGACCTTCAGAGTGCATGTGGGTAACACCTACTCCTCGGCCTTCCTGCAGGAGAATGGTGTCCCACAGGGGGGCGTCTTGAGTGTGACGCTCTTTGCTGTAGCAGTGAATGGCCTACCATCCTCCGTTCACCCCCGGTAAAGTCGTCCCGCTTTGTGGACGACTTTTCTATCAGGTACCGGGCTGCCACGATGCACAGCATTGAGCGTCAGCTGCAACTGGCACTCAATAGTGCCAACGAGTTTGCCACTTCACGTGGCTATAAGTTCTCCCCTGACAAAACAATGGTCATGCACTTCTGTCGTAAGCGAGAGCTCCACTCTGAGCCTCAGCTTACTTTGAATGGACGCCTCCTCCCAGTTGTAGAGGCGGCCCGGTTTCTTGGTCTCCGTTTTGGCAGCCGTCTGAGATGGGCCCCGCATTTGAAGGAGCTGAAGGATAAGTGCCTTCGGTCCCTGAATATTCTGCAGTGCCTGCAGGGAACTGGTTTTGGGGCAGATCGAACGGTGATGCTTCGACTCTACCGGTCACTCGTTCGATCACGTCTCGATTATGGCTGCAGCGTATATGGCCTGGCCGCTCCATCTACTCTCTGGTTGCTGGACAGTGTTCATCAGTGTGCATCCGGTTGTCCATTGGGGCGTTCCACACCAGTCCAGTACTCAGCCTTTATGCTGAGGCTGGTAAACCACCATTGACTGTACGGCGGCAGTACCTTGCAGCTGCATATATTTTGCGGCTGAAAGGTCAGCCACAGCACCTTACACACCCAGCCGTCTTTAGTAACACTATGAGACGGCCATTCGACCGCCGCCCAGGGGTTCCCCCTCCATTTGGTGTGCGGTGGATGGACGTTCTTACTGGCCTGGGTGTGACTCTGCCTAGGGTGCAGCCTGTACTGTCGTCCTCTGTGCCACCCTGGACAGTGCCAGAGCCAAGTTTAGCTTTGTTGCTTGCAGCCTTACCCAAAACCAGTACTGATAGGTCAGTGTACCAACAAGAGTTTGGACGCCTCTCTTGGACCTATCGAGGCCATGTTTTTATTTACACGGATGGGTCGAAGGATGGTTCCCCGGTGGGTTGGTCAGTCTTTACAACTGGTCATCTCATAGGGGGCCGCCATCCAGGCGTCGCCAGTGTCTTAACTGCAGAGCTCACAGCTCTGAACAGGGCACTGGAGCTCATCCAAGTGATGAATGAGAGACACTTTGTTATTGCGACTGACTCCTTATGCTCCTTTCAGCTGTTGCACACCCTATATGGCAGACATGCCATCGTCCAGTGTGTGCACAGATTGCTGCTTGTGATTCGCAAGCAGGGCAAGACAGTGTTGTTCATGTGGGTCCCGGGGCATGTTGGCATCATGGGCAATGAGAGGGCAGATGCCCATGCCCATCAGGTGGCCCACTTACCAGATATACCTAACACTGCTGTCCCCTCCTCCGATGCTCTCCCGATGGTGCGGCGGGCCGTCAATGAGCAATGGCGGGCCAAGTGGTTTTTTGCAGAGACCACCAACAAACTCCGCACACTGAAGGACACCCCAGAGCTCTGGAGGTCCTCGTGCCACCAGTCGCGAAGGGAGGAGGTTGTGCTTGCTCGGCTTCGAATCGGTCACACGTTCCTCACCCACTCCTACGTTTTATGGGGTGAGGAACAACCATGGTGTGACTTCTGTTGGGAGCCTCTCACAGTGGCGCATATCTTTAGTCACTGAGAGATACCGTGAAATGAGATACCGTCTGGGAGTCAGTTGTGAGCTCTCCACCTCACTTGGGGATAACCCTCAGGGGGTGGAGATCTCGCTTGTATTTGTGAAAGAGGCTGGCCTCTTTCACCAAATCTGACATATTTATACATATATATATATATATAACATATTTATGGCTTTTGCCTTTTTATGTCTGTGTTGGTTTTGGCTTTTGCCTTTTTATGTCTGTGTTGGTTTTTGCTTTTGCCTTTTTATCTCTGTGTTGGTTTTGGCTTTTGCCACTTTTACTGTTTGACACTTTTACTGTTGTTTTTGTCTGTTTGGGCTTTTGCCCCTTTTATTGTTTTGTCTGTTTTGGCTTTTGCCACTTTTATTGTTATGTCTGTTTTGGATTTTGCCTGTACTTATATATTATATTTAATTGGCTATTGCCTTTTTTATTTTTAATAGTTTTAGTGGGCTTTTGCCCTTATTTATTGCCATCATGGTGGGATGGCAATTTACACCCCCACCATGGTTATGCCGTTGTCTATTTGGGCCCTAATGACCATTGTAGTCAATGGGCCCTAAAACATAAACAAACAAACAAAACAAACAAAGGGGACTTAGTAGGCATTTCTGAATACTTTTGCTTTAGATACTGTAAAAGAGTAATAAATTGTTTTCTTGATTTGTCATCATTTGTACTGGTAGTCCAAGTTATATTTTGGAAATTAAATTTCAATTCACAAACCTACAAGAAATGTAAGAGTTTAGAAGGGGGGTTACACCTTAAAATAACGTTGGGATAGTTGGAGCACAAAAACTGCAAACCAGTATAAAATGTACAGTATTACAATGCTTTTACTATGAGTCACATATATCCATACTACTGCTGTAGTAAAAAATACTGGGATCTGGAACATTCGCCCCCAACATTTCGCCCGGGAGTACTTTTTGCCCCCAAACATTTCACCCCTGGAGGGCAATGAAATTTTAATTTAATTTTGCATATAAAACTGGGTTTACACTGCATGCAACATACTCGCACAACTGTTTCATTTAAAAAGACTCACCCAGTGTAAATGGGGACTCACCCTGAAATTTGCTGCGCCAGGCAACCTCGTGGTGAGCCACCGAACTGTCGGTTTTTTGGCACGCACCACGCGAAATATTGCTTCCAGCAATATTTCGCTCAATGTAAACAGGGAGGGCGAGATGGGTGAGATTGCTGCAAGCCTGTGGAAAGAGTTGTGGCGAGTATGTTTCACACAGTGTAAACCCAGCTTAAGAAATATGCAGCAATTTAGGCAAGAATTCTCATAATGTGGAGGACATCAACAATAGAAATTTAATGGACTTTCTGAAAGGCATAGCACACAATTTTGAATTTTAGTTTGTTTATGTTTTTTTTTTCAAATTATTATTGCAGTATATTAAACAGAGAAGAAAAGAAATAAATGTCTTGTGGTGGTGGACAATGCCAAAAATGAGAGAGAATTCCCTCGCTGGGTCCATTCCAGGAATGCAGGTGGTTGGTAGCACTCGGGGCAGGGCAGGACCAAAGCAGACATGGGAACAGATTGTCCATAAGGGCATGGCAGTGTGTGGGGTGGATGGGGACCTGGTTGGAGATAATTGTAATTTACTATACTGCAAACAGCCTTTTCTGTGGCCAATATGGGAGTGGAGAGCTAGAACCCACAGACCCCACCCTGCCACAGGTGGGATAAGAGTGTGATGATAATGACGACTCAGAAAATGGTCCGAATGAACAATACTGTTTTTCTAAATAAAAAAAGAATAAAAATTTCCATCTACCCTCCCAGGAGCGAAACATCCGGGGGGGTGAAACGTCCGAGGGGCAAAATGTGTGGGGGCGAAAAATACTCAGGAGTGAAAGGTCAGGGGCGAAATGACGGAGGCAAAACTTCCATAAACCAAAAATACTCATTGATAAAAATTTTTTTTAACATCTATCTCCAAAATAGTTACTATGCCAAGCTATTAGTAAGGCTTTTAGGTACCACATTAATTAGTGAAATGTGTTTAACATGAAAATACCGTTTGCTTTAAGTATATTGATTTTTAAATATGGGATAAATAATCTAAATACACACTACTATAATCAGGGCATGGCAATATTTCTCTTACCTTTGTATTGCATTTTGGAATAGACTCCTTCCATGGGATAGCTTCCATTGTTTCCTTAGAATTTCATTTTGGAAAAGCTGAATATATGTGCTTTATGACCATTCAGGAACGCAACATTTATTTGGCATTATCAGTAAAATATTAACCTTCAATTAAATTAATCTAATTCCAGTAACTGCAGAAAAAAAAACGTATAGCACCATGTGTTGAAGCAAGAACCATCCTTGTGAAACGTCGGATCACCAAAAACAAAAGATAAGTATTTATATGCACCTCTTGATTATTATTTCAAACTTTTACTATTTTTGTGTGTAACTCATTCTTTCATACAGTTTCAGGAAACCATCACCAGGACGCCACAGACAGAGAAGTAGATGACTACACTGGATAGTGGCTAAGTTTACACTCGTTTTTACTATTAGTGTAGTCATTGTATAGTTCATTCGTCTTCTAAGCCTTCTTTGAATGACATCACACACCTCTGACGTCAAAGTGTGCAGGCCTTGTTTTCTAGGTGGTCTTGACCTGCTGCACCACCGAAGCAGGTCTTTCATTGAGACCTTTCATTTGCTTAAACTTCTCTGTCTGTACTTCTTCCAATCTTTGCCCAAGCGGTAGTATTCCCACATGAAAAGATTTATATTTTAAATACAGTAGAACTCCAATTTTCTGAACCCTGACTATCCATATCACTGATTATCTGAATCGCTTTCAGAATTTAAGAAAAAAATTAAGAGGGAACATACTGCAATTTGCAATATAATGCACAACTTCGCTGCCTGAAAATGGACACTGACAGTCAAACAACTGTGACCGAGATGGTCAGCATGCAATGACTTTCATTTACAGTATGGTACACATACTCGTACATACTGTTCTAATGTACAGCCCTTTTAAGTATGCTTAATATATAAAAGTGTTTTCTTTTCATTTCATTAATTAAAAGTTCTTTTTATTTAAAAGTAGTTTTTTTTTTCTCCCAATTTCAACATACAAACAGTAATAAATTAAATTAGACCCCTTTTTCATAAAAAATCCAATTATCCGAATTTTTGATTATTTGAAAGGGGTCTGGTTAAAATTTTTTCGAATAATTGGAGTTCTGCTGTATTCAGCTTTCAATTGGAAAGGACAAGAAAATAATGGTGACTTATGTTCGAGGGGCGAACTGGTGAAAAATGTGCAACAGGTAAAGTACTTAGGATCAATGTTCCAAAGCAATTGAGAGATAGAATTGGATGAGACCAGTAGAATCAATGAGGGTGGCTGAAATGGAGACAGCCAAGCAGATTCCCATGCGATAGGAGTGTTATGTTGCATAACAGTAAGAGGGGAAAAATTCAATAAAGAAGGGAGGAAAAAGAATAGAAGATCTTTTTTTATTTCTATTGGACAGTACAATTGGTTTCACCAGTCAAATTACAACAAGTCCAAACCTCATGCTTGCCCTGCAACCTAGAAAATAAAAAAGTGTAGGAACCATTACAAAGAGGGAAATAGAAGTAAACAGCAAAAGAAAATAAAAAAGAAAGAGTAGATATAATAAAATAACTTGCCATCAAGAAAACGCCCTCCAATGTCCCTGACATGTCCGAAACCTGATACCCATGAGAAAAGAAAAACTTCCGAAAGCCTAGAAATAAAAACAAAAGAAAAATAAATAGTAAATACTTAAATTACCCCAGCCATCAAACAATTAATCCCCCGACTAAGGAAAACAATTAATCCCCCGACTAAGGAAAACAATTAATCCCCCGACTAAGGAAAGCAATAAATCCTTCTTCCTAGAAAAATTGAGATGGTAACCCAATATTAAAAATGTAACGCCCTCTAGGAGAAGGTATATATAAGAGGAAGACAACGAGAAAAGACAATTTTCTTAGGGGAAAAGGAGGACAGGGAGAAGAAAAAACAAAAAGAGAACTAAAAACAACAAACGGAAAATTAAAAGAAAATAAATACTGACCGACTTCAACTTACAACGTGTGGACTGTAATTCCCAAGAAAGGACTAAGTGAAGTGTAAATCCACCTTTCAGCACCTCGAGATTGCTATCTCTGAACTAAAATAAACAGTGTTCTTCAAAAGAAAAACTAAAAGGAACTGAAAGAAATCAAAGGAACTTACAAAGATTACTCCATACAACGTGTGATCAAACGACGGTGGCCATTTCTATTTCACTTGACAACGTGGACCAGTGTGACCAGACGGTAAAGTCAACTGGTGGAGCCAGAGGTAGGAACAATGTTTTCCTTAACTTCCCCCTTAAAAGTACCTATGGTACTGCAGAATCTTAATCCGATTTCCACAAGGATCGTATACCTAGAGAGAGGAAAGAAGAAAAAGAAGAAAATAGGAAGATTCTAATAGAACTTAGAACGTGTTTACCATGCCATTCAGAATTGACAATTTCTTTCTCATTGAAATAAAAACTCCAAGTCATGAATAATTTTTATGCCAAAACACCATCATGTTTTATTCGTTTCAGATGGATACCGATATAGTTTGAGTAATCTAGAACCCTTGTTAGTGAATTGCATTGCAACCCCAGAAAAAATGTACACCACTGAACAATAGATCCCTAATTTCAATGTACACCCCCCAAGAAGGTTATGGTTCACCTTGCTTATTGTTAACTCAGGGATTGGAATTTTTATGAGCATTATTGACCTTGCATCTCACATATCTTTATACCATATATTAATCCCTTTATTATTAAATTTTTTTTTCCTTTCTTTTGTTTGCATGGTTGGATCCAATAAGACATATTCGCTTTTATTGAAATATTATTATTGTAATCTCGCTAACCCTGTATCTGAGTGCTTTTGGAGGGAGCCAGACCAATTTGAAGGAAGAAGGAAGAGTCAATTTAAGTGATTGTAGTGAAGGTATTAATGATTGAACCAGAAATCACACCATTGTTGACAAAAGTAACACCTTGTGCTTCCTAAAAGTTTATGTTCGATTTAACTAGAATATTATGAGAATAAAAATTATACTCTTTTAACTTCAAACAATAAGGCCTCTGTGGAACGAGATTTCCTTGGATATTGTTATGCACACTCCAGACCTACCCTTACTATAACACCCACAATGGTGCTTGAACCTCAAAACCGTCGTCCCTGTCCCAACCATCTCAGTGGGAGCAATTAATTTAAGTCAGGAGACGACAGGAGAGTCCCAATCAAGTTGAAAGGGAAGTTCTACAGGACAGTGGTTTGGCCAGCTATGATAAATGGATCAGAGTGTTGGGCAGTGATGAAAAGTCACGTCAATAGAATGCAAGTAGCCGAGATGCGAATGCTGTGATACATGAGGGGCATGTCGAGAGCTGATAGAATTAAGAATGAGTATATTAGAGGTAGTCTGGGGGTGGTGGACATTGCCAAAAAAATGATGGAGAATAGGCTGGGATGGTATGGACACGTCATGAGAAGAGGGGAAGCGTCCTCTTTTTTGTGATGAATTGACTTGCCTGTGACTGGCTAAATGCCCGTGCATGTGCATGTCACTCACGGGCATGAAATCTGGCATCCATTATTTTTAAACAAAGCAACAGGGGATAAAAACATGAAAAATGGAAAATAAAAGTGATGTTCCCCAAAAGCTTTTTATGGAGATATAATTTACGTTGTATACAATGCTCTATAGCTCTATACAATTCAAATGTTACAAAAAATTTTTATTATAATGAAATTTTGATTCCTTTTTGCTTAATGCTTCTGCCATATAGCAAAATGTTTTGTCTGGCTCTCACTAGATGGCACACAATTATTGGGAACGGATAATTGCAATGTTGCCAAACGTAAGCCCAGATGAAACATAAGATGATGAAATGACACCTTGTCTTCGTCTTTCGTTACATTCGTCCCATCTAATTGCAAAACCCCTAATGAATATATACTTACTGGAAAGTTCACTCATTATGTAAGAATCTAGGGGTAAGTTTCTTTCTTGCAATGGATTATTCTTGCTCTTGCCTCCTTTTTAGTTACTTTTCAATAACACCATATCTCCAATGAAGAATTGTGGAGTAGAATTCTTTTTTTGCAATTGTAAGAGCAGCTATATCAACCATGCATGTGAAACATAAAGGTTATGATATATGAGACAAATACTTGGAGTTCAAGGCGATTTGAAGCAATATCTGGTTGCAATTAAAAAAACAAACTTTCAAAAGTCAATAAAGACCCTACCATAGTGGTTAAGGGTTAATTTGGTCCCCAAAACTGTAGGATTGCCCAAATATGGTAAAATCTCAAATAGTGCCCACGGATTATACATGAAACATAGGGTCATTTAGTGCAGAGTATATGCGAGGGTGGACTATATATGGGTGCAGACTATAAATGAAACCCAGGGTTGTCAATGAAAACTGCTCCTCATTTTCTGAACTTCTTATTACACTTAACACACAACTTTACACAGTATGTTCTTATTTATATGATAATGCAATATAAAATCTTTTACATTTCAATTTCATTGTCAGAGCAATCTGACATTTCATGTTCAAATTCATTTGATCCCATTCCTCTACAAGTTGTGCCACTGGCTACAGTAGGAATTTTAAAGTGTGGACTATACATGAGTGCAGACTATATTTGAAACTTACCCATCACCAATGCAGACTATAGATGGGTGTGGACTTTACATGAGATTTTATGGTATCTACATTTAACAGGTTAAATTTTTAATAATGACTAGGGCCCAGTGCACACATGCGATTTTTGCTTGCACAGGTGAAGCAGGGACACCACAGCAACCCTGCAGCAATTCAATGCACACATGCAGGGAAATCTCGCCAGTACACATTTGGCAACTGTCCAGAAGGCATGCCCTTTTTCCCACCAAATGTCAAAATGTAGTAACATGAGGTACTATGTGACCAAATGTGCGAGCATGGTGCTGTGGTGGTTTTGTAGGGAACCGTGGGAACTTCCAGACTCACTGCTGGTTTACAGAGCTGTGGCAGTTTTGTAGGGAACTGCAGGCACTTCTAGATGCACCTCCAGTTTTCAGAGCCACAGTGGTGCTGCAGATATGTGTGCACTCCCCCATTGCAACTAATGTATCTCACGCCACAATTGCAAGGCCACACGGGTGCTGTGCGAATAAAACTCGCATGTGTGCACCGGGCCTTACTGTGAAACTTTTATTCCTACAATAAATCGCTGGCCAACCACACAAGTGTTGTTAGTGGAAATTTTGCATTTTGAGAAAACTAAAAAAATTTTTGCTGGATAATTTTAATTGTATTATATTTAAATTGGGCATGCCTGAAATCGTTTAGCAAATATCTGTGGAAACTATGTATTTTTAATATTATCATACTACTTTAAAAATATTGATTAAGAACTTACAACATTTGTGCAGTTAGCCAAAGAAATTGTATGGGCTAAATGCTAAAATGTCCAATGACGCCTAAACACAAAACAAAGAGCGGGAATTCTGTCCTAGGCTGCTCTTTTTTTAGCTGGTCTTGGTAAGACCCATCTAAAAACCTTAAAAGTTCTATACAATGCCATATTGCACCTAATTTTGTGCCTTCCTCCCTGGGTTAGCTTGTGCCCTCGATAGCTGAAGTACCGACTCCTTCCCTTTCACTCCTACCTGGCTTACTGTTGCATTCATGTTCTTGCCTCTGCCCTTAGGAATAATCATCACCCTTTACACCCTATTTCCAGATTTTTCACTTCTCATGCATCTATCTGCTGCGCCCAACGTTTTCTTTTTGAACCTACTATGCCCTATCCAGACATTAGGTCCAGACTTTGTCCTTGCCAGTCCTTTAAACTCTGGAACTCTTTGCCATTCGACCTCTGGTCAAATATTTTTTCCTGTAGTCAATATCGTTGTCTCTCTAATTGCTTCTATTTTTTAAAGGCCTTATATACCTATTGTCTCAATAACCATATCTCCTGAGATAGCCTTCTTTGGAGGATGAGATTTATTTGTTGCTGTTGTCTAATTTTGAATGAACAATCAATCCGTAGGTAGTGAAATAAATAAATAAATTCGTTTTGTAGTGCACAGTAGTTGAGAAAGGAAGATACTTTCTCATTGGTTGATGGAAGCTTACACTAAAACGTGGGCACTAAAAGGCAGGTACCACTAATGTCCTTTGTTTAAAAGTTATGAATTTAGATTTGAGAAATGTGGTCTAAACTCAAAAGCATTTAACCACCTTTTAGTGCCCACCTTTTCCCATATTTCTCTTGTAATATAGGCGTCGTTGAGCATAGACGTTCACCTCAAACTCTTTCTAAGTACAACTCCTATTGAAATGTATTTTGCACAGTTCATAATAATAAAGCTGTCTTTAGTAGAAAACGTATATATTAACATCAGTATATTATTATTCTATCACAGAAATTAGAATTACAATACATTTTATATACTCTATAAATGGCGCACCGTTTATTTTTTCAAAGGCCTTTTTGTTGCACCGTTTATTACAGGGCGCCATTTATTATTTTTTTTAATTTATAAATGGAAAGATTTAACCGGACAAGTTGATTTCATTAATTTTGATTTTTGCTGACGCCACTCTCGAATCTGAATTTATTGGCAAAATGAAATTGAGAAAAATAATCAATGGTTCATTTAAAATTTAAATCCTTACCCTAGATTTAGATAACTGTAGAGTTTCAGCCACAGGACAATTACCATTATTCTCAGCTGCAGAAATTCCCAAAAATTTAAATGCTAAAGAATACTTTCTCTTTGAAACTTTTCTTTCAACAATATCTGCACTAAAGCTTAGTTTACACAAGTAAACAACTTGTGCAATTACTACTGATGGTAACTTGTGCAAGCATTTACATTAGTAGTGAAAATGTGTGCAAGTAGTGTTTGCCAGCAAATTACAGTCAGGTCTCTTTTTATTCGGGGGATACGTTCCTCAGAAATTCGCTTGAAAAGAATTCGCATTAAAAAAGACTATAAGTCTATGGAAAAATTGGGTATACGTTCCATAACTTTTTAAAATTTGCATAACTCCGAAATTATGAATTAAAAGTAATGGAAAACCGCATAAAAAAATTTTGTTGATGTTGAAAAAAATGGGTCTCTTAATAAATTCCGTTGAGAAGCTGAAAATAATTTATATAAATTCTTAAATAAAATTGCATTTAAATACAACTCGTTTCATTTTATAAGAAAGTAATATAAATTGACATGTTTTTAATCACTATCACTATCTGATAAGAGTATGCACCATTTGTGAACAGGTTCCAAATCACTTTCATCAACCGAAATAACTGTTTCTGCAATTGATCTACTTGGTATAGGTGATAAATTTTGCAACCTTCATTCTCACTGCAGGCTGATTTTCCTTTTTTAACAATGCAATCCGTAATTAAACTTTGCATTTATGATTCTACTAATTGTATATACAATTCACGATATCCAGAAACACAGTTATGCAGCTCACGTTGGAATTTAAAGGCCCTTTCAGAATTGGGGTCATTAACAAGAAAATGATTTTCTAATTTGCTGCATAGATGAAGACCATCTCCAATTATTTTTGAAGTGAGAGGGGTTGGAGTTTCCTCAATATCACTTTCACTTTGTGAATTTGCTGCATCTAAAGCTAGTGCAACAATCTCATCCTCATTTAACACATCATCCACCAGCAGTTCTTCTGTATCATCATGGTTGAAATTATTAAAACATTCTCTGCCAATAGCATGCGCCAAAGTTATAATGATTGTATTGCTTGTAATACATCCTGGCCAAACCGTTTTCCAACAGGCATTTAGAGTTGCTGGTTTTATTTCAGCAGAAGCAGATGCAACTTGAATTATACAATCAAATATAGAATATTGTTTCCACACGTCTTTTACTGTCAAGGACTCATTTTTCTAATTTATTCAATATGAATTTGTAAGACCGCTTAATGTAATATTTTTTGAATGTTGAAATTATGCCTTGATCTAATGGCTGAAGAAGGCTTGTTGTGTTGGGTGGAAGAAATACTATTTGAACATTTGGATGTTCTTACTGTAAATGAACTGGTGCCAAGGGTGGATCCAGAGGCTGGCTGGGGGGGGGGGGGTTTATGGTTGTTGGGGGGGGGATTATGATTCTGAAGCAAAGTGCGTGTTCCCGCGCGGCCGAACCCCCCAGCGGGGCCGGCCCGGCGCCCGGCCGGGGGGGGGGGGGGGACCCCCCGATAACCCCCCCCCCCCCCGTGGATCCGCCACTGCCTGGTGCATTATCAATATACTTAATAAGACTTTAAAATCAAGAGATTTTTCTTTCAAATAGACTTTCACTTCTGGTAGAAAGCAATTATTGAACCATTCTGTAAAACCAGTTGCTGTCACCCAGGCTTTTGGGTTAGCCATCCAATGCACTGGTAATTGTTTTAAATCTTTGCCTTTTAGGGCACGGGGTCTAACATACTACGGTACTGTATACATATTTGAGAAAAAAAAGTTTAATGAAATGCAAACCGTGTAACTTGGAAATCGTATTAAAAGAACCCACGTAAAAAGAGAGACAACTGTATTGCACTGATATTTACACCATATAGTGGATTACTTGCTTGCAATGCTGAGAAACAGAAAAATATCATTATAAACAATTTTAATGCGGTGGTTAAAGCAAATGAATGTTTTGCTCTTTATGCACTGCATATGGCACTTCGTATGGCCATTTGAACTTTACACAGTTGCTAAACAGGGGTACAGGAGTACCCCATCCATCCTTAGGGTGACTATTCGTCCCGGATTTCAGCTCTGCATCCCACATGGATTCGCATCCCAGAATTAACATTCCGTTTAGTGACTTGTCAAAATAAATTTAGCCTCTATAGTATTTCCCCATACAAATGGCTAAAGTGGAGACAGACAAGAGGAGTCCAGTGCGTCCAACGGGTCCCAATAAATTGTAATACAAAGTTTACAGAACTGTCTTTAGGCCAGCTATGCTCTATGGCTCAGAGTGTTGGGCAGTCATGAAGAACTGTGAAAGGAGAATGCAAGTGGCCAAGATGCAAATGCAGCTCTACCTCAGTGCAGTGTTGCCAGATTGGGCCCGTCCACTGTATAGTTCTAATGCATATACTGCACAGTCACTGCAATGCGACGATTATTGGGTGTTAGCAGTACCCAGCTTTCCCGAGCGACTACCCATGTCAGTACTAACTGGGCTTGCGTTGCTTAACTTCAGTGATCAGACGAGAACTGGTGTGTCCAATGCAACTCGCAGATGCATTTTCGTCTGCTAACATGCATTACGGTAAGCGGTTGACGGCAACACAAAACTATTATGTCCGCTAGTTGGCGCAAATTACCACCACGTATGGTGTATAGAGACTGTTTGGTTGCATTTAGCAGACGATTTCATTAGTTGAGACCATTTGTCTCTCGACGATTTTTCTCTGTCTCGAAAAAAGTAGATTCGTACAAACGGGATATTCGTGGCTACACGAGATCATTCACAGAAACGATATGTATCTTGTTCGCGGGGAGGAGGCCTTCGAGCCAAAGGCGAGAAGGCCGGGGGACCGAAAGATGATAGTAAAGATCAATGCGAAAACAAATTGTTTCTGTAAATGATCTCGTATAGCTACGAACATACAGTTCTGTTATTTCAGGCCGAGATATATGCCCAATTATTGTAGTCCTTACAGTTTAGGGATGGTATTGTGCGCCACTAGCGGTCTCTTAATTTGGTCTCCTAAACTGTAGGATTACCTGTTATTTTTATATTTTACCTAGCCATTGGCGGAACCCTCGGGCGGACCTCAGGTACCCTGGTTGAAAAACACTGATATACTGTAACCAATTCCTCATCCCCTTTCTCATTATCGTCGCCACTCTTATTCCACTTAGGGCAAGGTCAGGTCTTCTTTCATTCTTGTCTGCACTCAAGTAGTCCCCCTATTCCACCCGACACACTGGTATGTTGGATTTGCCCTTTGACCGGTACCCAGGGCCGGCCATTCGGGGGGGGTGCATTGCACCCGGGCCTCATCAGTACCCATCAGGGCCCAGATGATTGCTAATATTGAAAGTTTAATACGTCATTGTAGGGGCAACGTCCCTCATTTGACCCTGCCAGTGCAACATAACCTAAACGTATCCTAACAACCCTGCCATTGAACTACACCAGGGTTGTACAACCTTTCTGGTGTTGTGGCTCGCACGGCTGCTTTATGAACTGATTGCCAGCCACAGGCTGTCAAAACCAAAACGGGGGAAGATAGCGTTAGGTGTTACATAGCAGGTAGGCTATAATGCATAATTAGAAATGATGCACCATGGGCCACATTACATGCCTCAATGGACCACAGGTTAACAACCCAGAATTAGAGGTTAAGAGTCAATAATTTAATAATGCTATTATTTTGGGGTTATTAAAACCGAAATACATTTAATGCAAGTTATGCAGCATTCAGATCTTCAAACAAGGCAGTTCTCATGAATCCTGTAATACACAAGAAAGTATCAAGCAGCTGGTATGTGTGTGGAAATGCCAAATAAGTACTTATACTATTGGTGACTGAGAGACTAATATACAGTATCATCACATATCAACACATTCCCGGTAAAACATCGTAAGCACCATTCATTAGAGCCCTGTCCACAGCATAGTTCTTATGCAGAGACTGCACAGACACTACACTAATGCAACGATTTTTGGGTAATAGCAGTACCCAGTTTTCCCAAGTGGCCACCTATGTCAGTACTACCTTGGTTTGTGCTGCTTAACTTCAGTGATCAGACTAGAACCAGTGTGTCCAATGCAATTTGCTGCTCCCAGACTGCACAGACACTATGCTCATGTGACGATTTTTGGGTTTTAATGGTACCCAGTGTTCCCAATCTAGTACTAGCTGGGGTTGCATTGCTTATCTTCAGTGATCAGATGAGAACTGGTGTGGCATCCATTCTGAGTTAGGTTCTGTTACATTTTTCTTCCTTGATCTTGAAAAGCATTTATTTGTTGGACTGTGGCTATTTATTTTCCAAATGGTACATCATGATGAATTTCAAGAGAGCCAGGCACCTCAGTGGGAAATGGGTCTTCTAATGTAGAGCAGCTCAGTTGCATTGGACATACCAGTTCTCATCAGATCACTGAGGTTAAGCAACGCAACCCAAGTTAATACCAACAAGGGTGGTTGGTAGTTGACATTGGATGCTGCTAATTTCCCATCTCCTACATCCCCTACACCTACCACCTTCTAACATGGACCAGCCTCCTTAGGGTCTGGCCTCTTATGGCTGCTTGGTCTACTCCCCAACCCATTATTGTAACATACTACAATTGTCGTTTTTTTTACTGGTGGCAGTTCCACACTTTCATTATCACAATTTAAACAATCACTAATTCTATCTGTTCTGAAAACTGTGTCCCTCTAAGAATTTCTTCAGGTTCCTTGACAGTCAAACAATTCCTGAATAAGTTGGAGTTCATATTTTAAATCAATCTGAAGATAAATTTTATTGGCATACATCATTGCACCGATTTAAACTACATGCCACCTTCCATGGTCCCCAAATGGGGCTTGTCAAAAAAGTATGATTTCTAAATTATTAACCTCAATAATCACCAGAATAAAAATACAGATATATACAAAATGCTTCATGTTTTCAAATAAATCAGGTTTTAAAATTTAATTTGCATAATTTTTTGAAGAATGAATTTTTAAACTGCTCAATACTTTTACAAACCAATTGGAACATTTTGGAATGGTAATATCACGGAATTCTTCAAGCAACGCTTTGTAAGGTTCACTAATGCCTGGCACTATACTTGATAAACGTTGGTACTGAACTGGATGACGAATCCTAATTCCTGATATCTTCAGCCCAGTGATGCGATCACATAACATACGTATGCCAACATCAACAACCAAGTTGAAATTAGTGAGGAAATCTACCCCCAATATGGCATACGAAACTTCAGCTATTACAAAGTTCCATGGAAAGGATTGGCATAATCCCATTTCCAAGCAGAGTCGGCATGTCCCAAAGGTCTGTATTGGTGATTTATTCGCTGCATAAAGTAACAGATCCTTAGGCTTTAAAGATGCAGAATTAACTTTTGAGCATGGAATAATACTAATTTCAGCCGCTGTGTCAACCAGAAATTTGAATTGCATCACATTATCTTTTACATAAAAGAGACGACTTATATTCTGGACCCCACCACTCCTCATCTCTAAGAATGATGGGCCCTGTCGTTTTCCATTGAATATGAACAGGGTTCACGGCATTTATTGGCTTTGTCTCCAAAAGTGGAATGGTCCCAGCACCAATTTGCACGAGACTTACTGGTACTTCTGTTATTTTTCCGTTGCTGGGACTGTGACCGAGGGCGCCATATAGGTCCCCAATGCTGTGTACTCTGCTGTACTCTGCCAGTTTAGAAGTAAGATCATCCACCCGAGATGTGAGACATTTGATGACATCATAGTCCAGAGAGTTTGAAGCATCAGCACTAGGCCAGGATACAGTAGAAGACATAGCTGAAATACTCTCTGGCAGGATAAATGCAGGGTCAATAACCTCCAACATTTTATCCACCATCTCAGCTAACTTTTCGGTGGGGGTATTCACATCCACTGTAGCCAAAACTACTCGAACCTGATGAGGCATCCTGGACATGAAAAGCTCTCGAACAATAGATGCATTCCCTGGAGATGTTGATGTATCCCCAGCAAGTTGCTGCATCCTCCTTAAAAGTTGGGAGGGCTTCTTATCCCCCAGTTGCTGATTAGTAAGCAACTGATGCAGCTTCTGTTGTCGAGATAGCGAACTTCGCTGGGTGATGGCTAACTTTAAGGTCTCATATGCATTCGTGGCTGGGGGGTCGTAACACCAAATCACGGACATCCAAGATGATCTCTGGTGGTAGAGTGTCTATGGTGAGGTCGAATTTTCTGGCATCTGATTTAATCTGGTAGACTTTAAAACGATACTCAATAGTAGCAAACCAGATTTCTGGATCATGTCCCCAGAAAGCTGGAAGCTTGAGCAGTTTGGAATTTTTGTATGATGTGTTAATGGAGGGGTCTTCATCACCTGAAAAAGGTTGATTTGGAACTGAAGTTAATTCCTCAGAGGTCAAAGACATTGTAATAAATATCACCAATAAGAAATAAAAGTTCTTATATTTGATATGCACAAGTGTCCAAATGTCCAAAGAGTCCACAAGTGTGCAGGTGGACTCTTTGGATGTGTCACCAAAGAGTCCACTGACTGAAAAATTCCAAATACCTCCTTGATCACCTCCAAAACTGCACACGTTGGTTAAATAAATTGTAATAATCCCACTGGAAGGGATCAATTCCAGGTCACAAATTGTGGCTGTGGGTCTTCACTGTGATGCCAAATATAACTTTGGCTGACGTTGTATAAAGTCTTAAACGTTTTTTACTTTGTTACACGTTGTAGATTCAAACTCCAATCAACACAACTAATTACTTTTTAATAAACGATCCTTGAACTAACTGTATCAATTAATTAATAGAATTATAGATGAGAATGAATAATCTATCAAACACCAAGAATTGTACCCTACCAGCTCAAATGCTTCACTTCCTAACTCACCATACGAAAAACGACAACTTCTGGAAAAACTGTTTTTTCCCTTTTTCAATTCAAAATTAGAATAGAAAATGCATGCAATTAGAACGTGCACCATGCACACGTGCAAGCCAACAAATGCATGTGCAAAATACAGTTGTAGTGACTGCCTCAACATGGCTCACTACAGGTGCAACCTGGACATTAGTCTGGGGCACCAAAATTTAGAGTCGCCATTTTTGCTGTGCGAGTAAAACTGCTGCTTGAACTTGCATTACATTCTTAAGGGGTGGCAATTTGTCATTTGGTCCAGGGCGATGTAAGCGCTAGAGCAGACCTTGCCTGATGGGGATGAAAGTAACGTCAGCAGAATCAAGTGATGATGAACCCACTATTCTTCATAAACGACCTCCATTATTTCCAAATATAATGGGTCTGTGGGTTCTAGCCCTCCACTCTCACCTATCACCCACCAGGTCCCCATCCACCCCAAACACTACCATATTCTTAGGTACCACTCGCCCCCAAGTATGCTTTGGTGTCGCCCTGTCCCAGGTGCTCCCAACCACCTGCATTCATTAAAGGGATTTAATGATACCTCCTTCCCTCTTCTCATTAGTGTCCATACCACCTCAACCTACTCCCATCATGGGGCGAATTGCATTGGACACACCAGTTTTCGTCTGATCACTGAAGTCAAGCAGTGCAACCCCAGCTAGTACTGATATGGGTGGCCGCTTGGGAAAACTGGGTACTGCTAGTATGCAAAAATCGTTGCATTATTGTAGTTTCTGTGCACTTTCTGCATAAGAACTATGCTTTGAGTGGGGCTCTAATGACCTTTTTAGTTGAATGGCCCCAAAACGCCAACAAACAACAATACTCCCATCATCTTTTCTTCGTTGTGCACCACCCCCAGGCTACCTCTAATATACTCATTCCTAATTCTATCTGCTTTCGAAACCATGCTCATATACTGCTGCATTCACATATTGGCTACTTGCGTTCTATTTGCGTGGCTCTTCCTCACCGCCCAACACTGTGATCATATAGCATGGCGACTGGAATGTGATCAGGTGCTTGTCCCTCCTCCTTAAACACGTATTTGGCAATGCAAGGTCTTGTGCTCTTCCTGTCTAAAAAATTGCCTGCTCTTCCATACTGATTGTTCCATTCCCTCATCCCCCATGAACCTTCTCACGTCCCTGACTGCCCTTCCCTACATAACAATCAATATGGCCTCAAGGGTTGTTCAGACAGGTAGCCATCAGAAAGCCATGACCCCCCCCCCCAAGTACCAGGATCAATAGGCATTGGAGGCTGCCCATGTCATCTCTCAAAGTACCCCAAAGGGGCGACAACGCCCCCTCCAGCTGATTGATCAGACTGGGTATCTGCCTAACCGCTCGTTTTGCACTGGAGGCCTTGGCCAAAGTGGCGTGCTGGGGACTTTGGGTTGCAACCCCACCCGTCAACGTGTTGGAGCTGTCTCATGAACATGGGGCGGCCGAGAGATTTAGAGGGGAATGTGCCTCCTCAACTACCAAAACAGTCAAAGTGGTGGGATTGTATCGAGGGTTCAGGTATTTGAATTCCATCCTTCAGAGTAATGGAGAAGTTGATTCAGATGTCGGCCACAGGACGAATGTGGGGTAGTTGAAGTGGAGACAGGCAGTTGGCACCCTGCATGACCGAATGGGACTGCTGGTGCGAGCTTTTCAGGGGCCTTTTGTGGGAAAAAGTATTTTGCCTTTTCATAAGGCCTGCTAGCGGACGCGTGCACTGAACTCGCCCCGCGACAGCCCTATATATAAATAAATTTCCTGACAGATCCAGCAGTGCTAGTGCTTTTGTGGGACGTTTTGTACGAAAAACCATTTTACGGTTTCATAATGCACGGGGCGTGCATAAACGCAGGGCCAGGTTCCAGGAAATGCACTGAACCCACCTCCCGCTGGCCCTCTCAAATGGGTATTAATAAAACTTACATGGTTTTGTTGTTGTTTGTTGGAATTTTAGAGCCCTTCAACTACCAGGTCATTAGAGACCCGTTCACTGTGTAATTCTGATGCAGAGACTACATAGACACTACACTAATGTGACGATTTTTGGATACTAGCAGTACCCAGTTTTCTCATGCAGCCACCCATGTCAGTACTAGATGGGGTTGCGTCACATAACTTCAGTGATCAGATGAGAACTGGTGTGTCCAACGCAATTTACCACTCCCTAAACTTAAGTGGAAGTTTTACAGAATGGCTATATGGCCAGCTATGCTATACAGCTCAGAGTGTTGGGCAGTGGGATAGAACCACTGAAAGATAATTCAAGCTGCAGAAATGCAAATGCGATGGTACATGAGTGGGGTGTTGAGGCTAGATGCTTAGAAACGATTTGTTTCATTGGTGTTTTAGGTCCCTTCAAATACAATGGTTATTGCAGCCCTGACCATTTTGTGCATTAGCAGTGCTACCTTAGTGCATCAACCTGCTGGGCATTTGCCCAGGGGCCCAATGTTAATCTGTGCATGTAAAGTGACCATTTACATATTCTGGTGAGTGGTTTTTGTAAGGGCCGTAGCACACTGTCATACCAAGGGGTCCCATGCTAATCTGTGTATTTGACATGATCATTTACATATTCCTGTGAGTGGTTGTCATAGGGGCCCCACCACACTGCTTTGCCCACAGGTCCATTATTCTGTTAAGGTGGCACTGGTACCCAGTGTTCCAAAGCGGTCACCCATGATTGTAGTAGCTGGGGTTGCATTGTTTAACTTCAGTGATCAGAAGAAAACTGTTTTGCCCAGACGCCAGCGGGGAGGAGGGCCTAATACTGACAGTTATGGGGACAAGGATTTGATGAATATAATAATGAATATAATATATGGCTATAGCAATTTTCTCCATAAGAATATTTTCATATGCAGTTCACAATTTCACCCGCCACAACAGTTTAGTTGGTTTGTATCAGTGCCCGCTACAACAGAAAGTTTAAACACATCAGTGCCCGCTACAACAGAAAGTTTAAACACATCAGTGCCCGCTTAAAATGTGTTAAGACCCGCCTCGGTGCCGTAGTGGCTCAGGCCTGTTTCAGTGGTTCTAGGTTCGATACTAGACCGAGGTGGATCCAGTACTGAACCTCCCCCTCCCCACTTTGGCTACGCCTATGAGAAGTCGATCGCGACACATTTTTGAGATAAAAAGTAGATCTTATGTACACAAAAGTTGGCCACCGCTGCTTAGACGATCAATGGAAATGCGCATTAACGCCAGCGCTGTACACCAGAGACGAGCATACTTGCAATTCAGGTTAGTTGTTGAGATTGGTTAATGAAATAGGTTTCTCTGGTATTGGATTTTTCTTCCTGAGTGCCGTGAGAGTTTTCAGGTAGAAATAGGCCCACAACCCTTTACAAGGTGACAGAAGTCATTGCGTATACTCAATTAGTAGGCTGCTATGTACTGTAAGGCGTACGATCCAGAGTTCCTCAGGATGTTTCTATCACTTCCCTTCCCCCATCTATAAGCGATGTTTTACTAATCAAAAATACCAGCATTCCGTCAACATTCTAGGGATAAAAAGTGCCAAATAGAATCTTGGTCATGTTTTTTTTCTTCAAATCGTTTTCCCCACTTTGTGACGTCTCTGCTTAATCCTCGCCCACAGGAGGAGGCCTTCGAAGGACCCCTAGCGGACAGGAGGAGAATCACTAATGGAATGTGCAACGCGCTTAAAGTTGAATGGATCGTGAGGAAGCCTGAAATGAAAACGACGGCAAATGCTTAGTTCTTTATGTCGATTTATTTTCAAATGGATAGTTTGTATTTGTGACGTGCTAAAATATGTTTCAGACCGATTAAGGATGCTTGGTTCTCACTAAAGAATATTAATAGTGTGTTGTTTGTTTCGTTAAAATAAGTTCAACGCGCGTCTCCAACATGCAGTTGTATTTGTGACTTGGCAGACGCTTGGCTCGTTCGTGCCATGGTTTTTCAACTGTCAGGCAAATTTTTAATCAAGTGTTTCCATTCTGTGTTTGCGCACATTGTCAAATCGTATGTGGACGTGTTTCAAAGTCATCTTGTACTACTACGAGCTGGTGTTGTTGCGTAAAGCATAAAAAATTACTATAGCATTATGTCTACAAGTATGACTAAAGTACGTGTTTGAAAAACTACCCTATGACGACGAATGGCATTCATGGTGGTAGCTCATTCGAAGGTAGGTTTATGAATAAACTCATTCCATTAATGTCATGAATGTTTGAAATTTACGAAACAGTCTATTCAGTTGTTGTTTTCAATAAATTGGATATTAAAAGATGTTCGTGTACAGTTTCCATGTAGTTGAAATATGTTGGGAGAATGATTTGTAGACGACGCTGATTTTCGCGTGTTTTACCTGTGCACTTGCAGTCCGTATTGATGTCAGGGTAAATTATTTGAATCTCACCATTTGTGTACCCCTTTTGAAGAATATCGATGTACACATTTGGAACCACAACTTCCGACAAAGAGATTATACAATAGCCTGCAATGTATAATACATTTAAGGTTTTTTTTGTCCCCATTAACGTGTTAGATAAACGTTGTTCTGCCATGAATTTTTCGAATTAACAGCGCAACCTCGACAATTAGTCAAATTCGGAACTTGTGAGACGGTAACGAATTCTAGTTTAAAAATAATTTGAAAATACAGCACCTGTGGAAGAAGTAAAGCAAACTGCAGTACACCTTAGTGGAGTTATTGCAGATAGTCAAATAGAACGGATGTTCGTTCGACCGGGGTTACTTAAGTTCGATTCCCAGTTGTACTTCCGCCTTATTTTCCCCTCCATGCACCCAAGAACTTCCGGTTGTGCTAACGTAAAATAAATTCAGCACCACAAACAAGTTAATTTAGTTTGGCAGGGTCGTATCTGTTAGTTCTGACCCATCTTCACTCTGCCTTTTTACTTTGGCCTACCTCTATCCCATCAGCTTACTGTGACCTCCATCCTGTGATGGACATTCTACTTGTATTTTTTCCCAGTCTCCCCCCCCCCCAACTGCCCCACTTACCAAATATCCAGTGTCTGCAGTGTAGTATTACTACCTTCCAATATCCCAGAAGCCTTTGGCCCCTAATACTGCAAACAGCAAGCAACTACTAACACTTTCCCCACCTGTGGAAGGGTCGGTTCTCATTTTGTCAATTTGGACACTTGGGTGATCAGTTAAGCGATATTTTACGCAGCCGGCTACTGACCTGGTATAATCCGATGACATTGAACACCACTTGTCTGTTGTCACATCGACTATCGTACGCTGAGCCTACGGGTCACAAGGGATATTTAACCACTGCTTGTAAAAAATTCAGCGGCCAGGACTTTACTTCCATCCGATTGAAGGCGCACTGGGGATCTCTCGCCAGAAAGAGGTCAATCTGGTATCATACCGACAATATGGAACCGCAGTAGACCAGCATGCTAGCTCTGCGCCACCGAGGTAGTGAATTGTTGGAGAGGACCCAACAGGAAACTGGTATCAGTTACTCATGGCGTTGCAGTGAATGGTGCTTAGCCTCATCACTGTTTATGCACCCTAAAACAGATTCTCATTAGGTCGCAAAAGGAAGCTCTTTAGCAGGTCTGGCAAACAGATGCAGTGTAAAGTACACTAAATAGACCAGGAAACTGGAAATGAGCACCTAGCAGTAGAGATAAACGATGCAGCCAGGAAGGGACAAACCATTTTGGAAACAGAACCCCAAATAAGAGGGAACAATTTGGTGCCTTTCAATCACCACAAAAGGTAACCCCTTCCCTGGTAACTTTCTCGTGGTTTTGCGACAATAGAGTGGGATGAGAAGATATCAGGGGTAAGACGGGGAACCATGGGAGCGGCTGTATTGCGTTGGGCACACCAGTTCTCGTCTGATCACTGAAGTTAAGCATCACAACCTCAGATATTCCTGGCATGGGTGACCGCTTGGGAACACAGGGTACTGCTAATACTCAAAAATCGTCGCAACAGCGTAATGTCTGTGCAGACTACGAAGTGGGCAGGGTTCTAGTGACCATTGTAGTTGAAGGGGCTTAAAAACCAAGGAAACAAAACAAACGGGGAACCAAGACCCGTTTAGATGCAGCTGTGGACAAAAGAAGGTAGAGAGGTATTTAATGAGAAAAGTTTAAATGTGATTATAGGAACCCTGTTAACGCTGCGTGCCCAACTACTGCGTCAGTGGTTCCGCTTTCGATACTACATCGAGGTTGGTTGACTTCCTTCACATGAGGAAGTGCACCTTCGGTGGGATGGAATGTAAAGCGGTTTCACTTGCATGTATGCACTAGAACCCAAACCTGTATAAGACAATAATCCCAGGTGTAGAAGCGTGTTGAAATGTAAACTACGTGCTCGACTACTGTATCCATGGTTCTAGATTCGATATTGCGTCAAGGTGTGATGACATCTTTGGGGAGAGGGAGTGCACATTCCGTGGGAAGGAATGTAAAGCGGTGATTGTGTGGTATGTACAGTGTCACTTGGATGTACAAGAACCCAACAACGTGTAGATAGGCTATATTCCCAGGTGTACATCAAGATGGCAACTCATCATCATACCCTTATCCCGCCTCGGGACGGAGTCGGGTCTGCGGGTTCTAACCCCCCACTCCCGTCTATCTCCAACAAGGTCCCCGTCCACTACACACTCTGCCATACCCTTACAGATTTATAGACCTGTTCCCGCGTCTGCTTCCATCTCCCCCTACCGCAGGTGCTACCGTCCACCTGCATTCCTGGAATGCACCTACCGAGCTCCTCTTCCCCTCTTCTCATGACGTGTCCATACCATCCCAGCCTATTCTCCCTCATTTTTTTTTCGGCGATGTCCACCACCCCCAGGCTCCCTCTAATACATGCATTCATAATTCTATCAGCCCTCGACACGCCACTCATGTACCGCCTCTTTCGCATCTCGGCTACTTGCATTTTATTGATGTGACTTTTCATCACTGCCCAACACCCTGATCCATATAGCACAGGACTCTGCTTGGCTGTCTCCATTTCAGTCACCCTCATTGATTCTACTGGTCTCAGACGAGTCTATCTCCCGATTGCTTTGGAACGTTGATCCTAAGTACTTTACCTGTTGCACCTTTTTCACCAGTTCGCCTCCCGAACGTACGTCACCGTTATTAGGGAGTTTTAATAGAGAGCTTGAGTGTTCCGTTTTCGGACAACGCATGTTACGTAAAGCAGACGAATATCTTACTGCGCATGTGCAACATTCCAAAGTAAAATTAGAAACGTGTGTTTGAGCGTATGCTGAAGTAACCATACGTTCTACATAGGTTTAAACGACCGTTACGATAAAATGGCGGACCCATTCAAAATAACTAAAATTACTTCGAAAGGAACCAAGTTTCATGTTCCAACCAATACAGGGCAGGACGTTAAAGATAACGTGTGGTTCCAGAGCACTCAAACTGTGTTTTTCACAGAACCATACGTTCTACTGTGTTTTTATGTTGTGTAACACACGTTGTTCTATAACGGATCACTCAAGCTCTCCATTATAACGTCGACGCACGCACGCAATAACATACACAGACCACGTGATTAGCATACGATTTTTAAAAAAATTAAAGTTTTATTGCAGCGTTTCTGCAACGGCCCATACATTAGCGCCACCTACGAGAGACCTCCTCCACCGGTGAGCAACACTGGCACTTGCGGGAATTATGAATTACCCCTAAAACCACGTTTGCTCTTCATGACACCTGTACTTCGTGGTGCAGCATTATATAAGGGGTAGCCTATGTTTTCACAGAATGTTGAATCATTGATAAATTTCTGTTTGGGGACAGCCTCAAATTTCTAAATATCTGTTGATTCATCTAATTAAGAAAAATGATGTTAATTAAAAAAACCACTAGTACCCTACAAATCCACGTGTTTTAGGCTATATGTGTACCTACTCCGTTTGATTTTCGGACATAAGGTAGCGACACGCGCATGTGCCAAATTTTACGTAGGTCAGAGGTCAAATATGTCTGAAAAGCGTGTGTCAAAACCTACGCTCAGTTTGAGCAACGCAGCGTTCGCGTTTGCGCAGTTGAATATTCGTCTGCATAGCGTAGCGTACGCTTGCAAAAAACGTTGCAATAAAACTCCCTATTTCCTTGTCCTTTCCAATTGAAAGCCAAATGCAGTAGAACTACAATTATCCGAATCAATTGGGACCGGACCCCATTCGAATAAATCAAAAATTCGGATAGTTGGATTTTTTTTTTCCAAAAAAAAAGGGTCTAATTTAATTTATTACTGTTTGTATGTTGAAAATGGGATAAAAAACTATTTTTAAATAAAAAGAGCTTTTAATTAATTAAATGAAAAGACAACACTTTTACATATTAAGCATACTTAAAAGGGCTGTACATTAGTACGGTATGTACGTGTACCATACTGCAGAGACTGCACAGACACTATGGTGATGCAACGAATTTTGGGAATTAGTGGTACCCAGTTTTCCCAAGCGGCCACCCATGTCAGTACTTGCTGGGGTTGCGTTGTTCAACTTCAGTGATCAGACAAGAACTGGTGTGGACAAGGCAATACAACCTATACTTCCCACTAGGTCTCCATCTAAGCCACACACCCGCATCCTCATAGTGAACCTAACCAACTCCTCCTTCCCTCTATTCTTAGGATGCCCATACTACCTCAGCCCATTTTCTATCATCTTTTCCGCACTATTCTCAAATCCCATTTGGAGCCTTTCTGGAATAAATATGAAGTCTCTGAGAAGCTTTGTAGGCTCAGGCGAACCACTTCAGCATTAAACCCGTCGCCCCTATAAAAGGAAACTTTAAGGTAGGGGAAATGGTATTTAGGAGTCGTTGGTATAGTCTCTCTGGTAAGGCATGTGTGGAAGCCATGCCATGGTCATGCTGTTCTCTTCAAGGTGGCAAGTGGCTTGACTGCCCAGAGCTTTCCTGCTAATTCTTGAAGGCTTGTTGGCAAATCAGGAGTACCCCATACTGCGTATTGTTGTGGTGCATTAACCTGTAAGAAGGCTGAAGAAGTACATAAGATGTGGAACATAGTACTTAAACTCGTGCTCTTGGATTACACATGATCAGCAACGATCCTCTTCGGACTGGAGGAGCGGCGAGTTGCGTTGGACACACCAGTTCTCGTCTGATCACTGAAGTTAAGCAACGCAAGCCCAGTTAGTACTGACATGGGTGGTCGCTCGGGAAAGCTGGGTACTGCTAATACCCAATAATCGTCGCATTAGTGTAGTGTCTGTGCAGGATATGCATTAGAACTATACAGTGGACGGGTCTCTAATGACCTCGTAGTTGACGGGACCTTAAACTCCAACAAACAAACAAACAAAATCGGACTGGAGGTAGCTTGCTCGACTACGGCGTCAATGGTTCTAGTTTCGATCATGGATCGAATTTTCCCTATTCATTGGAATGCCCTGGGCGGCTGCCCGTACACCCCGCCTCAAGACCGGCCCTATGGAAGGGTAACGGGAAGATAAGGCAAAATTCACATGTGTAGGCTCTCGTCCCTGGTGTCGGTGAAGTGCATCAACTAACAGTAGACCGACATTAAAAACACAGTTATTGAAGCTTTAGTCGGCAGCCAGCTGCATAAAAATGCATTCCACTATATCGCCCATGTGTCCATTCAAGGGAGTAAAAATGAGTACCCGACCCTGCCATAGGCGTGGAAGGGTTAGTAGTTTTAAGTGGAAACGGCAGCCTGATGGATGTTTCTGGTAAAAAAATTAGATCAGAGGAAAATGTCCTATAACCAATATGGAGTAATCCTAAGTTGTCATCCAGATCGTATCAATCCCGGTTGAACCCAGAAGTGTGCTCGACCACTTCGATACCGAATGGGGGTGGCTTCGGTTCTTTAGTAGAGAGTGGGGGCAAGAGTGCACCTCCCATTCGATGGCAACTAAAGTCAGTGCCCTAGCGTGTGGTGTGTACAATGTCACACCAGAGCGGTAAAATTCCCAGTTGTAGAATCTCATACCCCCCCCCCTCCCGGGTTGGTGGAGTGCTTATAAATGCCGTCCAATACATCGCCGATGGACATCCGCCCCTGCCACAGGCGAGGAAAGGGTTAGTAGCAGTAGTACCGTGGGTAACACGAATAAAAGAAAGGGGTTATGAAGGAGAAAGATTTTTATGGTTTTGGGTTGATGCTAGAACCCCGTTAATTGTGACTAATGTGGAAAATTTCCCAAATAAACGAATGTTACCCTGATTGTGATGGAAAGGCATCTTCTCGCTGTTTGTGAATGCTGAATTTTAAACCCTCTCTGTGTGGCCACATCAACTGTTATATTTATGGACTTTGGAGAATGTGAGTTATGCGATTATTTTGGCGGGTGGGTTCTGTTCACCAGTTTTTATTTTTAAAATTATAGGTGGGTTTCCACTCTTTCTGTGCAGGAGTAATATATTGCTTCTGTTATTATTAGATATCCCACTTGTGATGGAAAGTTTGTTGGTAACTGAGAAGGCCCGGTGCACACATCCGATTTTTACTGGTGCGGCTCCTTTGCGGCATCGTAATTACGACATGGGGTACATTAGTTGCAATGGGGGAGTGCGCACATACTGTACTTCCACCTCTGCATATCGGTGTTGCGTCTGAAAATGTCCGCAGATCAATACCGAACCGTAACGGCGCCACACCCGCACATCCGATCTCGTAGTACAGTAGAACTCCAATTTTCCGAATTCCAACTATCCGAATCGCTTTCAGAATTTCAGAAAAAAGAATTGAGAGCGAACGTACTGCGATTTGCAAAATAATGCGCGACTTGGCTGCCCGAAAACGGATACTGAGTCAAACAGCTTACTTTGACCGAGATATTCAGCAAATAGTGACTTTCATTTACAGTATGGTACACGTACTATACATACTTTACTGATGTACAGCCCTTTTAAGTATGCTTAGTATGTTAAAGTGTTGTCTTTTTATTTAAAAATAGTTTTTTTTCTCCCATTTTCATCATACAAACAGTAATAAGTTAAATTAGACCTTTTTTTCCGAAAAAAATCCAACTATACGAATTTTTGATTATTCGAATGGGGTCCCGTCGAAATTGATTCGGATAATTGGAATTCTACTGGACCTCTTGGCCTATTGAGTGCTGCACACATCCGTGGATATCGTACTAAGTGCGGTTTCTTAGTTTTGCGATTTCATAGGCAAAAGGACTCGTCTGCTGTACCAGTTGCCAAATGTGTACTGGCGACATTTCACCTAATGGAACGTAACGCCGATATGCACTCCCCCATTGCAACTAATGTACCCCATGCCGTAATTATGATGCCGCACGAGCAATCATATACTTCCATATTGTAATTAAAGGCCGGATGCGCACATCGGATTTTCACTGGTGGGGCATCATAATTATGGCATGGGGTACATTAGTTCAGTGGTTCTCAAAGCGTCTTCCGTGAAATCACTTCAGGTGTCCCGCAAAAAATGTAATGCACAAATAAAGGTGTTGGAAAAAAATCGATGGGACTGTAACCAGCAAACGCAAATGACCTAGTTGTTCTTTTTATAGTTATGTAAAGTGGCAGTATGTACCAGGATAGTTGGGAGGTTCAGCACTTAACCCATACCTTTTCATCCTGGTATTGACGAACTGTTGACGGGGGTAGTAGAATAGGCCCCCTAGTGCTTGGCATTTGCTTTGGCAATAGAAAAGGGAGGGCTAATGATAAACATGAAGACAGAGTATTTAGCTTTCAATTGGGAAGGACAGTAAAATAACTGTGACATACGTTCAAGGGGCAAACTGGTGACAAAGTTGCAAGATGTAAAGTACTTATGCTCAACGTTCCAGAGCAGTGTTTTCAACCTTTTTATTGGAATGGAACCCTTTGGAACATTTAGACTTTTCACGGAACCCTTTGGAACACTTCGACCTCTTTCAGAGCCCTATACACTGACAGAAAAAAACATTATTTGATACAGGTGTGTGTTAGCATAAGGAGTTGAATTCGTGGCCTAATGTTTGAGAGAGACACCCGAAGTTCATCTTCGGCAGACAAAAGTCGTTCTTGAACAGAACCTCACAGAACCTGGTTGAAAAACGCTGTTCCAGAGCAGTGGAGTGATAGACTCTGATATTACAACACCTCCTAAAATACAAGGTCTCACAACCTCTTCATGATGTCATCATGAAGCAGCGATAGGCAGGCAGAAGGTTGAGCTTTACAGCTTGTCTCAATGAACTTGTAATGAAATCTTAAAACCCTTCTTCAAAAAAAATTAAACTATTTCATAATGTAATTGAAACGGAATCTATGACTGATTTCCCATAAAAATGAGCACAACAAACCTAATATAGCATGAACAAAATTACTAACGAGGGATTTAACTTAACTACATACTGCCATTTAGATTGTGGATATGCAGTAGCTTCATCATCATTTTACCCTTATCCTGTTGTGGCTGGGTTGGGTCTGTGGGCTCTAGCTATCCACTCCCACCATACTATGAACAACCAGATGGTGCTTTCAACCACCTGAATTCCTGTAATGACCTAATGGGCTACTCCTCCCCTCTTCTCATCACATGTCTATATCCCTCAATTTTTCCTCCAATGTCCCCCACCCTAGGCTACCACTGACATGCTCATTCTTAATTCAATCACCTCTCGACATCCCACTCGTGTACTACAGTGTTTGCATCTCAGCTATTTGGCTGTTCCTCACTGCCTCAACACTGCTCCATGTATCATAATTGGCCTAACCACCACCATGTAAAACTTCCCTTTCTATCACTATTGTGACCCTCCAGGACACAGGACTCCCCTTGCCTGTCTCCACTTAAACCATCTGCCATTGATTCTATGGGATATAGCTTGAATATTTAAAATATTATTGGCACTTACTGTGGAATGTTTTTATGGTACAAAGCTTCATCTAGGAATTCCTTTAAGGCTATGGTTACAGTGGATGCAGATTCTGACGAAGTCAAATTCGGCCAAATGGTCCCGATCTATTCGTCAAAACACAGTGGTTACTGTGAGCACGAATTCTGAATATCAGTGCAACTTTCAGCAACGGTGAATGCAGACGATCTTTACTACCTTGGAGGTGCATTATTGAACTTATTATTGATATACTGTATGGGAAGAAGAAATATGTTAATTTGGAGAAATTCAGTTTCAATACTATTTATTATAAGTCATATGGACATAAAGCTACAAACTTGATGAAAAATAATTTAATAGAGTCTTGTGTATGAAGAACTTTGTAAATGAATCCAAACACCTACTTATTAGTACTGTTCATATCTTGAGCGATTATTTACTATGTATTTACTACTATTTAATTTGTCTACATCCATTGCAATAGCACAGTGAAAATGAGAGGTGACTCAGTCCTGAACGTCAGAAAACGCACAAAAAATCAAACCCATTAAAACGGTCAAGTTGTTCTGACGTGTTCTTGCATTATCTGACAAGGGACTTGCAAGCAATGTAAACACTCTCATATACTTTTCATTAGGGATCTTGCAGGTACACGCGACGTGGGCGTTTCCAAAACGAAAGACGAGAAGTGATCAACCTTCTCGTCCGTCCTTCTCGTCTCGTCCCATCCATGGACGGCAAAATCTAAAATACACGTCCTTGTTTCTCGCGACGAGTTGGCCTGCCTGCTATTGGCCAAACGCTTGCGCATGCGCAAATCACTCTTAAGCTAGCTATCTGGCATCCATTTTTTTTTACACGAAGCGACAGAGAGATAAAAACACCAAGAAATGAAAAATAAAAGTGATGATCCCCAACACCTGTTAGTGCACATATAATATATGTTATATTCAATGTTTTATACAATGCAATAATTATATGGGACCTTATTTTAAGGAGATTTTAATACATTTTACTTAACGATTCTACCATATAGCCAAAATATGTTTTGTCTGGCAGTCACTAGATGGCACACAATTATCTGAAACGGATAACTGCATGTTGCCAAACACAAGCCGAGACGAAACATAAAAGGACGAATTTGAGACCTGAAATTCGTCTCTCGTTACGTCCGTCCCTTCTACATGCAAGATCCCTATTATTTGATTGTTCAGACGAATCCGTCAGAAGCCACATCCACTGTAACCATAGCCTAATCCATTTTTGTTTTCTGAAGTCACTGTCACTGGGAAATCTAAACGCGTGGTCATTATTTTTCCTATTATTCCTTATTTCCTCATTCTTCTTCTCATCAGTTAGGCACCAACACTTCAAAACCATTTTGTAAACAACTTATTTATGTAGATTAAGTAAGAATTACAGAAAATATACTAAAATATATATACTCTAACAAGCTACTGTATATCACAGTGGTTCTCAATCTTTTTGAAGCCAGGGAATGCTAAACTGTGACATTTTACTTAACGGAACACTTACAATTCAACATAAACTTTAAAGCAGGTTGTACCCTTTCTACACTCTGTACTTACTACCACTTTATATAACTATAAAATGAACAACTATGTAATTTGCACTTGCTGATTACAATCCTATCCAAAAATTATTTTAAATTGTATCGATTTTTTCCAACGCCTTTATTTATGCATTTCATTTTTTTTCTTTTGCGGAACACTTGAAATGGTTTCACGGAACACGCTTTGAGAACCACTGGTATATCATATGCCATGTAATGAAATGTCCCTTTTTGGTGACGTCACATGCTGTAAGTCACGTGGTTGTGATGCCTTGTATTTTTCAAGGCAATGGATGTGACCCACAGAATCAATGGGGGAGGGGTGGCTGAAGTTGAGACAGGCAAGCAGAGTCCTGTGTGATAGGAGGATCTCAATCTAGTTGAAAGGGAAGTCCTACAGAAAAGTGGTTAGGCCAGCTATGCTATATGGATCAGACTGCTGGGCAGTGAGGAAGAGCAATGTCAGTAGAATGCGAGTAGCTGAGATGTGAATGCCATGGCACCAGAGGCGTAACTGGGGGGGGGGGGGGGGGGGGGGGGAGCAGAGGTGCCCGGGCGCAGAAGGCAAGGGGCGCTAAAATGTACAGCAAAAAAGGGCTTAGCGGGTGCCAGAGGGCGCAGATTTCGGTCTTTGTCCCCGGGCACAGAATACCCTCAGCCTGCCTCGGTACCCCACTGTGTGGCACATACTGTATGTGTGTGTCAAGATCTGTGTGTCAAGAACCACTGCTATACACCATATGACGGACCTTACATGTTCAATCTGGCATCAGTTCAATCCAGATTGACAGTATTTATTCGATTATTCGAATATATATTAATCCATTAAATCAATCTGTCAATATGGCCATTATGCGTTCAATCTTTTATCAATCTGGATCGCAGAATTGGATTAAACTTATGCTAGATTGAACGTGTAAGGTCCGTCTATGGGGCCGCGACGTTTCCTTCACGAATTGGGTGTTTCTGTGGATTTAGAGAATGCCGCCCGTCGTCTTTCCTGAACTGTTGTTAATCACGTGTTGTGGATAAGGGCCGAATTGTGAAATCCCTAACTTGCAGTCAGAGTTTGACATGGCAGTTGCAGTATTATGTTATGAATTTATTCATAAAGTTTCAAACATATTTGAACGTGTTTAAAAAAAAAGAAACAAAAGCGAAAATGTGCCCTATATTCTACTCTTGCTACTCATTTTATATGAACCCTGTTTAGTCCTTGGTACGCCCATTTAATGTGTGTGCACGTTGTTCAAGGTGTAGTTGTCCATTTGCGGGCATTTCAAGGTCGTTGTCATTTCTTGGAGATGTTAAAAGTTATAGCTGGAAGCATAGGTATGCTGGGAATGTAAGTAAAAAGTACCTTTCCTTCTCCCGTTTATCTTGCATGCCAACCTTAAGACGAATTGAGAAGGAATCCACCTCTTTTTTCCCCCTCCCCCTTCTCTCTCGCTCTTTCTCTGTTTCTCTCTACATTTTTCAACGGAGGTGAGGCATGTATACACGCGCTCGTACACACACAAAGGAATGTAACCGTTGCTGGTGATGATTTTCAAAGTTTTTTTTCCTGCGTAGGTGAAGTGCTCTCACTGCATTGGCATCCAAGTTGGTAAGTGGGAGAGTAGGTGTTCGAATGAACAAAGTTAAGGAAATAGTGGGCAGGACAATGCAGGTGCCGATTCCTGCTTAGGCTGCCATCTTCTGTCTATTGATTGCAACGTTAATCACATTAATTACCCGCATAATCTTTTAAGTTACGGAAATACTTGTAGCGTCGCATACGTAGTGTATACTGTGACGTCATGAAAATTCATGTAGAGCATTACCAGTAGCTGCTATTTGAACAACATGTGTAGTGCTACAAAGATGGAGGCCTCCATGCTGCCATATATGCTACTTAGATGACTAAAATATTTCAATTTCTTTAATTAAATTATGTGTTCTTAATGTTGGCACCTCTACAGACAAACGTTGTCAATACTCCTACGGGTTCCAGACGCCTGGCTGGGATGACCCCAGTCAGAGTATGTTCAGTGGACCCTCACACCTGAGTCTGCCACAGGCGGGATAGGGGTATGATGATGATGTTCTTAATGTTCTTAAAATGAAATTACTACTTTAATTGAAAACTATACTATTTTTTATTTCTTCTGCTTCATTTTTGGGTACTGTCAATAACTACCCAATTGCAGTCCACCATATTCAATTGCAATATCTTCTGTGGGGGCCGCCATGTTGCACTACGCAAAGAATCCTACTCGAAAAGGCGTAGCGTTTGTAGCACTACAACCGCACTACGAAGTTTTGGCTACAATTTTAAAAGAATTCGATCCGTAGCTTTTTTGAACAGCAATTTTCGTATTCTTCGCTACGTTATGCGATACGTAGCTTAAAAGATTATGCGGGTAGTGCATACGGTGACGTCATGAAAATTCATGTAGAGCACTACCTGTAGCAGCTATCCGCATAATCCTTTATGCTACGTATCGCGCTACGTAGCGAAGAATACGAAAATTGCTGTTCAAAAAAGCTACGTAGCAACTTCGTAGCGTAGGGATCGAATTCTTTTAAAACTGTAACCAAAATTTCGTAGTGCAGTTGTAGTGCTACAAACGCTACACCTTTTCGAGTAGGATTCTTTGCGTAGTGCAACATGGCGGCCTCCACGGAAGATATTGCAATGAATATGGTGGACTGCAATACTTATTGACAGTACCCAAAAATGAAGCGGAACAAATAAAACATTGTATAGTTTTTAATTAAAGAATTAATTTCATTTTAAGAACATTAAGAACATCTTCATCATACCCTTATCCCGCCTGTGGCAGGGTCGGGTCTGAGGGTCCACTGAACATACTCTGACTGGGGCTGGGGTCACCCCAGCCAGGCGTCTGGATCCCGTAGGAGTATTGAAAAAGTTTGTCTGTGGGGGTGCCAACATTAAGAACATAATATTTTATTAAAGGAATTGAAATAGTTTAGTCCTCTTAAGTGCGTTATGTGGCAATATGGAAGCCTCCATCTTTGTAGCGCTACACATGTTGTTCAAATAGCTGCTACAGGTAGTGCTCTACAAAAATTTTCATGACGTCGCCGTAGCGCTACAAAGATGGAGGCTTCCATGTTGCTAGCAATTGTAATAGGACCTCTGCTGCCTCTCCGACAGTGTCCTATCTCAGTGGTTTAGCATAGTGGTTCTCGAAACCACTTCGTGTTCAGCAAAAAAAAAAAAAAAAAAAAAAATGCACAGATAAAGGCGTTGGAGAAAATCGATACAATTTAAAATAATTTTTGGATAGGATTCCAATCAGAAAACGCAAATGACATAGTTGTTCGTTTTATAGTTACATAAAGTGGTGGTAAGTACCGGAACGAATATGTTAGAGGAAGTTTGGGGGTGGGAGACATCGCCAAAAAGATGAGAGAATAGGTTGAGGTGGTATGGGCATGTGATGAGGAGGAGAGAGGAGGAACTTACTAGGCTCACTATGGGACTGCAGGTAATTGGGGGCACCAGGAGTAAAGAAAGACCAAAACGGACGTGGGAGCAGATGGTGCAAAGGGACATGGAGGCATGTGGGGTGGATGGGGAACCTGGTGGTGGATAGGCGGGAGTGGAGGATTGGAGCCTGCAGACCCGACCCCACCTTGGGCGGGATAAGGGTGTGATGATGATGATGAAAGTGGTAGTAAGTACCAAGTGTAGAAAGGGTATAACCTGCTTTAAAGTTTATGTTTAATTGTAAGTGTTCTGTGAAGTAAAATGTCACCGTTTAGTGTTCCCTGAGAACCACTGGTTTAGCACACTGGATTGGACAGTAACTGTTGGACTGGCAGTATAGAAATGGGGATTGCAATGGGAAAATGCATCATCAGATGCAAAATTGAATAATGCATCAGATGAAATATGTGCCCCATTGAGGCATGGAGGGGGAGCAATTGCTGCATTGCTCCTCCTGGATCTGCCTCTGGCTAGAACCCGCTGACCCAATCCTGCGGGATAAGGATATGATGATGATAATTCCTAAGAGATTAATGTTGTGTGGGACACCAAATGCATGAAACAGGTATATATGAATTTTCAGCACAATGGGTTTTGGGTTGCTAATGACTGGAAAGGCTATTTACACAAAAGGTTGGCTGCCTATGGTCAAAAGATTTCAGTAGAACAATCTATGCTTCAGAAATAGATGCATGGTCAGAAATAGATGCAGCTTGTTCACTTTGAAGTATTTACTGAAATTAATCAGTAAATATTTGCTTTTATTCATGCCATTTTAAGTATTTACTAGAAAAATTAAGTATTAACTTTTGGACAAGTATTTACTTTTACTTTTTACTTTAAGTAGAAGCAAAAACTTACTTCTTTATTCATATCAAATGGGCAAAACTATCAGTAAAAGCATTTACTTCTCTTTATTCATATCGGCCATTGGCACGTCAAAGAACCCTGTATTATGCGATGGGTAGATGAGGCAAAATTGCCAGGTGTAGGAGCTCGCTCCCCACCCGGCGTTCCCCTCTCCTGCATGCGTTCGTGCAGCCAAGTTGCGTTGGACCCACCAGTTCTCGTGAGATCACTGAAGTTAACCTTCCGTCTACAAGGTGGGGTTTTGGCAAACCCCAGACCTACAAAATTGTGTCTCCACATGTATCACTTTCTCCAATCTTAGCCAGCCTTTTAGTACCTGTTCTCCGATGTTTTTTACCTATCTAGAGAAGTTGGCTGATCTCCTAAGTAATTATCATATTTTATTTTCATTTTTTGGGGGAATGGGACAGGTATGGGGTTTTTCCTGACCCCACTTTGTGATGTATGTGAAATTTTAGTGATGCCTCTTCAAACCACTTTCTTCATCTATTCCCAGTAATAGTCAGCTTTACCTCTAGACCCATGGGGGTTTATCCCAATGCACTTCAAAATGTTTGATTTGAGATGATTATCTATACCCTACATTGCTTTAGGGCTTTAATGCCGGTTTGATTTTTTGAAGTTCTAGGAAAGGTTGAAATCTTATCATAATCAAACGAAGAGGTTATAAATTATTGTATTTATAAGTTAGGAAACATCTACAGTAACACATGCCATGAATGCCATCTTCCCATTTGCAAGAAGCATTCAAAAGCTGTACTGTATTGTGAGAAATGTTCTACAGAATCTGAAAGTGTGCATATTTAGAGTTCTATTGTGGATTCAATTCGGAATAATTGACTCATATGTTTTGGTATATAAAATGTTTACCTCTTTTTAAATATTGTTAGACTATTTGCACAATAAAATGACAATTGTTGGTTGTGCATAAAAAAATTCATGACGTCATTCAGGTTAATTGGCAATTATATAATTATTTGTGAGTTTTAAAATTATTTTCACTGTTTAGCATTTATATAGATGTTGTTTAATGCAATATTGAGGATAATGTCTTAATTCTGAATATATTTTAGCATTAAAAATCAAAATTTCTCTTTGGGGTAAAAATAAACCCCACCTTGTAACGAATTTCGAAAAAAATCGTTTCCTTGTAGACAGAAGGTTAAGCAGCACAAGCCCACGTTACTACCAAATGGGTGGTTGGTAAAGAACGTTGGGTGCAGCAAATTTTCCCTCTCCTACGTCCTCTACACCTTCCTCATTATCTCCCATGAGCAGCCTCCTAAGGGTTCGTCCTGTTATGGCTGCTTGGCTAACTCCCCAACCCGCAAAATTAATCCAATCCACTAAAAGGGGTTGGACGTTGCTTTGATGCTTCAGGAAAGAAAGGCAATTGTTTCAATGTGCTATCAAACAAGAAGATCAAAGCAAGAACGATTTCTTTATTAAAAAGAAGTCAGTGTTAACTTGTGCAAGTGAAGAAAAATGAAGGAAAATATTATGATGAGGGTGGCGGCCTCGACATAAAACCGGGCCCTGTTTAAAATGAAGCTATGGGAGAAGTGACGTCACACTAGTGACGTCACACTGCAAAGGCCTTGTTATCTAGGAGGCTTTGTACACACTCAGCCGTTTTTTGTTGCACTCTGCGACAGGCATTCAACCGCCGTCCAGGGGTTACCCCTCCATTTCGCATCCGGTGGATGGATGGTCTCACTGGCCTGGGTGTGACTCTACCTAGGGTGCAACCTGTACTGCCGGCCTCTGTGCCACCCTGGACAATACCAGAGCCAAGTTTTAATTTGACACTCACGGCCCTCCCGAAAGCCAGTCCTGATAGGTCAGTGTACCAACAAGAGTTTGGACGCCTCTCTCTGACCTATCAGGGCCATGTTTTTTTTTCACGGATGGGTCGAAGGATGGTATCTCTGTGGGTTGGTCAGTCTTTACAACTGGCCATCTCATAGAGGGCCGCCTTCCAGGCGTCACCAGTGTCTTAACTGCAGAGCTCACTGCTCTGCACAGGGCACTGGAACTCATCCAACGTTTGAATCACCAACACTTTGTGGTTGCGACTGACTCCCTATCCTCCCTCCAGCTGTTGCATGCCCTCTGTAGCAGACATGCCATCATTCAGGGTGTGCATAGTTCACTGCTCACAATTCGCAAGCAGGACAAGACAGTGTTGTTTATGTGGGTCCCGGGGCATGTCGGCATCATGGGGAATGAGAGGGCAGATTCTAATGCCCGGCAGGTGGCCCACCTGCCAGATGTACCTGACACTACTGTCCCCTCCTCTGACGCTCTCCCAATGGTGCAGTGGGCCGTCCATGAACAGTGGCGGTCCCAGTGGTTCTTGGAGACCACCAACAAACTCTGCACATTGAAGGACACTCCAGTGCACTCGGTGTCCTCTTGCCGCGAGTCGTGGAGGGAGGAGGTTGTGCTTGCTTGGCTGCGAATCGGTCACACGTTCCTAACCCACTCCTACATACTACAGTGAGGATGAACCATGGTGTGACTCGTGTTGGGAACCTCCCACAGTGGCACACGTATTTAGCTACTGTGAGAGATACCGTGAACTTAGATGTCTACTGGGAGTCATTCCAGAGCTCTCCACATCACTTGGGGATAACCCCCAGGGGGTGCAGAGCTCGCAAATTTTTTTTGAAAGAGGCTGGCCTCTTTCACAACATTTAATCTTGACACTGTTTTTCTTATTGATATCCTTTCCTTTTATTCTTCTTTTTGGCTTTTGCCCTTTCCTTTTTTTGTGTCGGTTTTGGCTTTTGCCCTTCTATGTTAGTGTCTGTTTAGGCCTTTGCCGTTTTTTTTACTGTATGTGTTTTGGCTTTTGCCTTTATTTGTGTCTGTTTTGGCTTTTGCCTTTATTTGTGTCTGTTTTGGCTTTTGCCTTTATTTATTCTCATTTCTTTTGTGGCTTTTGCCTTTTACTATTTTAACCCTTAGTGGGCTTTTGCCCTTACTTATTATCATCATGGTGGGTTGGCCTTTTACACACACACCCCCCATCATGGTGATTGTCCTTCTGGGCCCTAATGACCTTTGTATTCGATGGGCCCTAAAACACAAACAACACACACACACAGAATCCGAAACGATTATTTTAGAGGTTGCTTAGGGGTGAGAGACATCACGGAAAAGATGGGAGAAAATAATTGAGGTGTGGTATCCGTACTTAATAAGGGGGAGGAGGACATCATAAGGTCCATCAAGGGACTGCAGGTAATGGAGGGACCAGGGAGAGGGGAAGGCCAGTTTTTGAACTCCTCTGAGACACATGGGCCATCTGTTTAGGTCTAAGACAATTGGTTGAATGACAGTTGGGCAAACGACAATTGGGTGAATGCAACATTTGGGGGAATGCGACATTTGGGCGAATGCGACATTTGGGCGAATGCGACATTT
>JAAFCE010004209.1:24615808-24648088 GCA_013389805.1 Trigoniulus corallinus | reverse complement strand
TTGGGCGAATGCGACAATTGGGCGAATGCGACAATTGGGCGAATGCGACAATTGGGCGAATGCGACAATTGGGCGAATGCGACAATTGGGCGAATGCGACAATTGGATGAAAAACATGTTTTTTTCTTTGCTAGAAAGCTGCATTGGGCGCAGCTAGCAGTGCGTACCAATGTGTTTTACGAACTCTTCATTTGGGACATTACATAGCGGGAGACATGTTCCAGCTGTCCAGTCCCTTCAGCCTAACGTCAGTGGAATCAGGAGCCAGATGACCCTGCACCATGCTGGGCAGCGTGGGCATTTAGCAGAAATACCCTTGTCCTCTCAGAAATTTGGTGACCCAATTTCCTTGTTCCTCGATCCAAACCTTAACCTCTGGGGTGACTCTAGCTGTCTGCGTCCCTCTATGTTTCTATGCCCATGTTACCTGTCAGGTGTCTTACATGCGCTTTCTCCCCTTAACAGTCACTCTCTTCCTGCTGGCCTTTGCCTTCCGGCGATAGATTTTCTGGCGTTCCCTGGGAGCGGCTTATTGCGTTGGACACACCAGTTCTCGTCTGATTCCTGAAGTTAAGCAACGCAACCCCAGCTAGTACTAACATGGGTGGCCACTTGGGAATAGTGGGTACTGCGACAAAAAGAAACTGGCGTTCCCTTGAGGGTGCTTTTTGACTGGAAGTGGGCAAGATGCAGGAATTGTTTTGATGTTCATTTCAATCGCATTTCTTCTGACGATCGCTGTGTATTAAAATTTGAGGAATTAACGTTATTACCTTTTTTTCAGGGATGACCGATAAACATGCTACCAGAACGTGATAGACCACTTCGCTCCCATCATGACGTCATCACACCTAATTAAGCATGGTCGTATACCTGTTGTGCAGCAATGTCGTCAACACCTGAACCACGTTCAGGCAGCCGTCGAGGAGTATGTGCTAGATGACAATGACTTTAGTTCGTTTCAGTTGGTAAATGTTCCGCTTGAGAAGAAATCTCAACGGACTATGAATCGACATCGTCATGTTAGACGTTCTGCGGAATTGCGGACCGTCTCCATCATCGAAACACTGAGCGAACTGGTAGCCCACACAGATGCATGTCATTACTGTGGGCGCCATGATGATTGTGATGGTAGATGCTTGGATACGGAGAGTAGTCCAGTGACTGAACGTGAAAAACCATCTGCCCAAGTCCATCATCGTCGTAATCGAAGATGCGACGCCGAATTCCGCCAGAAGACTCTTTGTGAGTTAACTAACGTGGAGGAAGCAGCACCCGATTCATCAAGTGGAACTTCAGAAATGGCCCATCAGACGTCTTGTTCGTGCAAGAGTGTGTCGAAATCGTTTGCCATTTGCAGTGACAACGTGCCAACCAAGAGGCATAATTATCCAAAATCTGTAGGTCAGGCCTTAAAAGTTGGACGTGATAGGGAACAGAGGGACATTGCGGCCGATTGTCCCATTCCTTGTTCTTGTTGTTTGGGGCAGAGTATTAGCAGTAAAGAGAAGTCTTTCAAATGTGCTAGTAGGACTGCTTGGGGTTCTTGCAACGTAGACATATCCAAAACTTCATTAAACAGTTCATCCAATTCGGACAACATGTTGATGTTATCAGGATTTTTTCCACCTCCGTCTTCATCCTTATTGGCTGCTACCAGCAGTGGCAGCAATCCCTTGCCGTCCAACACACATTCCAGCGGTGCTAAAAACATCTCGGAAATGGATAAACTGAAAGCAAACAGCCCCAAGAAGAAACCATGTGGTGGATGTTGTAGTGAGCATGGTAGTGGTGTAGGGACTGTTAACGTCGCCAAGAGGTGTTCCCACGTCATCCATGATCCGTCGCATTTTATGTTATCCACTCTGAAAAGCAAAGGTCGCACACCAGACTGGATTGCTGGGATTTTTAGCATTGCTCGTCGAGGGAATTTGAATTGTTTGGTAATGATAACTTTGAAACAAATGTACTACCTTTAGAATGTTATTCATTCCTTCTGTTTACATGCATGTGTCATGATAACGATCTATGGTTGCCTGACTAGTAGAGTATTTAATGGTGAATCTTCCACCTGAACGTTAGTACCTTAACACTACCCCACTGAAACTCTTGGACGTCCGCACTGTGTTGTTATAGAAGCGTAATACTTGTCGATTGGCGAGATCCTTTGAGGAATTGAATGATGGACAAGTGATTAAATGGAAACTCCCAGGGCAGAGGATGATCAAAGCAGACGTGGAAGCGGGTTGTATGAAGGGATGTGTGGGGGGATGGATGGGGACTCTAGTGGAGGATAGACGGGAATGGAAGGCCAGAACTCGCAGACGCGACCCTGTCACAATAAATTGCGAAATTTCTAATAAGTTACAAGTTTCCTAATGATGAAGACGCAGGTGTAGAAACTGATGTCAAATGTTGGCGTTCAAAATTCCCTCACGGATAGAAGCCTAACGTAACACATTCAGTCTCATCATCATTTCACCCTTCTCCAGCCCGAGGGTGGGTCGGTCTGCGGTTCCCACGTCAGCTTTGACCTTCCTCTCCCCTTTGTGCCCCTGTCACCCGCAGTCCCTTGATGGACCTAATGAGTTCCTCCCTCCCCTTCTCATTACTTGCCCATACTACCTTATTCTACTTTCTCTCATCTTTTTCTGCGATGTCTCCCACCCCGAAGCTACCTCTAACGCAGCCGTTTTGGATTCTGTCGGCTTGCGACACCCCATTCATGTAGCGCATCATTCGCCTTTCGTTGTTCTTCCTCACGGCCCAACACTCTGAGCCATACAGCATAGCTGGCCTAACCACAATTTTGTAAACCTTGCCCTTCAGTTTTATTGAGATCCTGTAGGTCGCATCCGAATCTATGTCACCATTCCTCTGGAACACTGATCCCAGATATCTTAAATCTTGCACAGCTGGTATCACCTCATTTATCACTCTTGTGCATCCAAGTTGCGTTGGATACACCAGTTCTTGTGAGATCACTGAAGTTAAGCAATGCAAACCCTCGTTCGTACCAAATGGATGTTTGGTAAAGAATGTTTGGTTCAGCAAATTTCGCCTCTCCTACATCCTCTAAACCAGTGTTTTTCAACCATTTTATTGAGACGGAACCCTTTGGAGCATTTAGATTTCTCGTGGAACCCTTTGGAACATTTAGATCTTTCGCGGAACCCCGTACAGTGACAGAACAAAAGCATAAATTAATACAGGTGTGTGAGTTAGCATAAGCAGTTGAATTCGTGGCCTAATGTTTGAGAGAGACACCCGAAGTTCATCTTCGACAAACACAAGTCGTTCTCGTTTCTTGTGTTTTCATTGTTATTTGGTAATCCTACAGTTTAGGGAACCAAATTAGGGAGTTTTGTGTTCCCGTTACGGGAATAGAAAATACGGTATTGAATACAGGAAAATTGCAATTCGGTAGAAAACCTAAAAAGAGTTTTAGTTTTGCGTTACGCATAGTGGGGCACGCACAGTGGCGGCACCTACTGGTGAAGGTCCCCAAGTCTATCGCCGCCATTTTTTTAAACAAGAATGCGGCACGCGCATGCGCCAGAAATTCCCGTATCTGATTTGTGTACAACGTGAACGAAGCCCTGTTCACGTAGCTCCGGGAAGAAAAAAAACGCTTACTTTTTGCAACGCATGCGCAGATGCATTTTCGTCTGCTAACATGCATTACGGTAAGCGGTTGACGGCAACACAAAACTATTATGTCCGCTAGTTGGCGCAAATTACCACCACGTATGGTGTATAGAGACTGTTTGGTTGCATTTAGCAGACGATTTCATTAGTTGAGACCATTTGTCTCTCGACGATTTTTCTCTGTCTCGAAAAAAGTAGATTCGTACAAACGGGATATTCGTGGCTACACGAGATCATTCACAGAAACGATATGTATCTTGTTCGCGGGGAGGAGGCCTTCGAGCCAAAGGCGAGAAGGCCGGGGGACCGAAAGATGATAGTAAAGATCAATGCGAAAACAAATTGTTTCTGTAAATGATCTCGTATAGCTACGAACATACAGTTCTGTTATTTCAGGCCGAGATATATGCCCAATTATTGTAGTCCTTACAGTTTAGGGATGGTATTGTGCGCCACTAGCGGTCTCTTAATTTGGTCTCCTAAACTGTAGGATTACCTGTTATTTTTATATTTTACCTAGCCATTGGCGGAACCCTCGGGCGGACCTCAGGTACCCTGGTTGAAAAACACTGATATACTGTAACCAATTCCTCATCCCCTTTCTCATTATCGTCGCCACTCTTATTCCACTTAGGGCAAGGTCAGGTCTTCTTTCATTCTTGTCTGCACTCAAGTAGTCCCCCTATTCCACCCGACACACTGGTATGTTGGATTTGCCCTTTGACCGGTACCCAGGGCCGGCCATTCGGGGGGGGGTGCATTGCACCCGGGCCTCATCAGTACCCATCAGGGCCCAGATGATTGCTAATATTGAAAGTTTAATACGTCATTGTAGGGGCAACGTCCCTCATTTGACCCTGCCAGTGCAACATAACCTAAACGTATCCTAACAACCCTGCCATTGAACTACACCAGGGTTGTACAACCTTTCTGGTGTTGTGGCTCGCACGGCTGCTTTATGAACTGATTGCCAGCCACAGGCTGTCAAAACCAAAACGGGGGAAGATAGCGTTAGGTGTCACATAGCAGGTAGGCTACAATGCATAATTAGAAATGATGCACCATGGGCCACAGGTTGGACAACCCAGAATTAGAGGTTAAGAGTCAATAATTTAATAATGTTATTATTTTTGAGTTGTTAAAACCAAAATACCTTTTATAAATAATCAGAAGTGTAATAGCAACACAGGTCCAACTGAAAATGATCCAAGGTGTGGACTTCCATTTGTTGTTGTTTGTTGGTGTTTAAGTTCCCACAAGGTCATTAGAGACCCGTCCACTGCATAGTTCTAATGCATAGACTGCACAGACACTATACTAATGCGACGATTATTGGGTATTAGCAGTACCCAGCTTTCCCGAGCGATCACCCATGTCAGTACTAACTGGGCTTGCGTTGCTTAACTTCAGTGATCAGATGAGAACTGGTGTGTCCAACCCAACTCGCCGCTCCCGTGGACTTCCACATAAGCTTTCAGACCAACTCATAAATGCAATGGCGACATATTAGGACACATGGCATCATCCAAAAATGTAATACCTTCCAAAATTAGGAAGGATCTTAGAATGGGATAGGAGGGCATCTAAGAGGATTCCATTTACTCTGAATCCTTTTATTTTTACTTTTGGAAAAATATTTTGCGGTCCTAAAATGGTTTTTGCACCCGGGCCCATTTATAGAGAAGGCCGGCCCTGCTTGCACAATATTATCATGACAGGCCGATTCATCTTTGTAATTTTCAAACTTATAAACTATTTCCAAATCATCATCACCCCCGAGTTCTAGCCCTCTGCTGCTGCCTATCACTCATCTGGTCCATATCCACCAGACACGCTACCATATTACTCCAGACATCCTGCTTCCACGTTAGGGAGATTGAACAAATCGTCCTCTTTGACGATACACCCGATTGCAGACGAAAAACCTAACTCGCATGCTCACCAAATATCGTTTCGTTTGGTAGTTATAGTTGGGTCGATAAGTTGGCCATTTATCGTCCTAGTTAGCGTACCCTACGATATTGGGTGAGCATGCGCACTTAGGTTTTTCGTCTACTATCGGGTGTATCGTCTAGGCCAGGGGTGACTAACGGATGGCACGTAGAACAATTTTGTTGGCATACGGCATCTACACATACAGGGTAACCTACAATCTATGAAGACAATCCAATCAACAACTTTCCCGCCTATGGCAGAGTCGGGTATTCATTTTGTCTCTCTGAATGAGTACAATGGTGATATATTGGACTGCCGGTTGCCAACCAAAGCTGAACCCTGACATTTATTATTGGTCTACTGTTTGTTGGGGCATTCCACCGAGCTCCTGTAACGTGGAAATGTTTGCCTTCTCCGCCCGTTGCATAGTAGAGAATGTTCTTTTACGTGTTTTGCCATCGTACACCACACAGACCCTCGATTTTACTTCTCTTCCAATAGAAGGTCCACTCGGGGCCTCTGCCCCCCCCCCAAAAAAAAAGAAGCCAACCCACCTCGCTCCAATATTGAACCTAGAACTATTGACGCAGTTGCCGAGCGTGTTATCCACTGCGCCATTGAAATGGACCATTAAAGCGAACCAATCGATTGGTAAAACTTCCACTTCCTGTAACAAACCGGAAGTAAGGGCACATTAGTACATCAACTAAAATAACTTTGTGAATTTTTGGGACGCTATTGGTTTGCCACCTCTGGTCTAGGCTCTAGGCGAATTAGAATTATAGTTGACTTAGTTGGCCACTGCATAGCGCTATCTGAATATCAGAAACCATCTTCTCAAACTGATTGTTTGATTGCGACCATCCCATGCGAAATCGTCTCTTTCTTATCGTTTCGTCCTCTCAGGACGATTCGCTCAATCTCCCCATTAAGTCCCTGTGCACACATCCGATTTTTACTCATGCGGGGCCGCTGCGGCATCATAATTACGGCATGGGGGAGTGCGCACAAACCTCCGGCGCCACTGCGGCTCCGCATATCGGAGTTGCGTCTCAGAATGCCTGCAGGTCCCCACGGAACCGCAACGGCGCCGCACACTCTCATCCTCTTGGCCTATTGAGTGTTGCACACATCCGTCGATTTTGCAAGTGCGGTTTCTTAGTATTGAGATTTCGTAGGCAATAAGGGCACCCCTCCTGTAACGATTGCTAAATGTGTACTGGCGACATTTCATCGCATGTGTGCATTGGATTGCTGCGGCACCCGTACGAGTAAAAATTGGATGTTGTAGCGGGCCTAATTAGGATCGTCCTCTACCCCCTATGCTTCCAATACTTGCATCTCCGTAATGTAGCTAACCAACTCCTCCACCCCCTCCTCTCATAACATGCCCATACCAACTCAATCTTATCTCTCGTCTTTTCCGCATTGTCTCCCGCCCCCACAAAGTGCCCTTTCCCACATTTCTGCTACTCTCATTCTATTTAAATGGCTTTTCTGCGCCCTGCCGCATTTCTGTGCTGTGGCGCTTTCTGCCCCTTCACACCTTTCTCTACTTCCTTGTTGAACTAGCAGTTTTTCATTGTTGTCCGGAAATTCCATGCCCCTTTTAACCCATTCTTACACTCTCCTCATCAGCTCATCCATAACCAGAATGAGGAAATATTGACCTAGTGTTGAACCTAATGAACCGCAACCTTGACTTGGAAGTCGTCAATGTTTCCGATAGCAGTCCTTAACCTGAATTCATACATATCCTGAGCTATTCTTATATAGAATTCTTCCACCCCTTTTTCCTTAATACCGTCCACATTACCTGTCGTGGAACACTATCGTAAACCTTTTCCAAATCAATGAAAATTGCGTGATCTATTTGTTGCCCAATATTTGACTTCATCTGCTTCACATTAAAGACTGGTTCCATTCCGGACCTACCAGGTATGAACCGGTGCTGATTTAGCCGGACATTAGTTCTATCCCGTAACCGACGTTCTGTTAGAGCTTCCTTCGTGAAATGGCTCATAAGCTTGCTACCTCGTTAGGTACCACAGTCCTGGACATCCCCTTTGCCCTTAAAAGAGTGGTATTACCCAACTCTTCCCATGCAAGTCCTAAATGCCAATAGGGTCCAATGTTGGGCCTTGAATATTCTAGTTCACTGCAAGCAGCCACTATGGCTAATTTGGCAGTGGAGAGACTAACTCTCATTGCTACATAAGAACCCAGAAAACTTCTAAGACCCCAAGCTATAGTTGTGCCCCACTACAAAATTTGCAAAGGTGGCCTTCCCATTCAGTAAGCCCTCCACTCTATTTTCCCCAAGGGTATTCCATTGTCGAATGGTCCTTGGCAAGAAAGACCAGTAGTATGAGTCTGTCCTTTCTCCCCTTATACCCAGCCTGGGACACAACTTCCAGCCAGAGGTCCATTGCACCCCATCAGCAAGTCTCATGAAAAGACCAATACTATGAGATAATCGCCTCTGGCTCAGTGTGTCCTACCCTAGTTCCCTAATCATTTCAGACACACTTTCCCTGGTGAAAACCTGTGGAGTACAATTCTTGCTGCCCTCCTTTGGATTCTTTCAATTTCCCATGATAAGTCCTGCTGAAGGGAGATCAAATTGGGCTACAATACTCTAAAATTGGTCGCACCATTGAAGTATAGGCTGTTTCTTTAACCTCCTTTGTGCTGTCCCCAAGAACCCTACTAATCCAACAGAGAAATTGCTAAGCCCTCCCAGTCAATTTGCCAATATGATCCTTCCAGTTACCTTTACTATTTAAAATAAGCCCAAGGTGTTTATGGGTAACCACCGTCTCCACCAACTCACCACCAATGTGGTAATCAAAATCAACAGGGCTACTTGATCTGGATATCCTAAGAAATCTACACTTATGGAGGTTCAAAGGCAATTCCCATCTAATGCACCAGTCATAAATTTTATCTAGATCCTGCTGTAATATTGCTGCTTATTTGGTCTCCTCATACAAAGTGCTGGGGTAGTTTAGGTTCAACCGCCACAATGCGTGTGCACTATGGATCTACTTATAACCAGGCCTGTTTATATTTAGCCATTTAATTTAGTTGCTAATTGTAATACGTTGAGCGTTGATGTGATTCTTTATTTTGCACAGGACCCTGCAAAATATAGCGCAGGCCCTGGGTACCACAGTCAAGGACGTCCCCTCTGTCCTTGAAAGGTGGCACCATCCAGCTCACCATGTGGGCGAGGCCTTCAAGAGGACCTTCCCAATTGAAAGCTGAATACTCTGCCTTCTTCATGTTTATCTTTAGCCCTCCCTTTTCTATCTCTTAGGCCCTTCTCTACTTGTTCTCTGCAGTCACTAACTTTTCCGATATCGTCGGCAGATGCCATGTGCCAAGGCGCCCATTTTCCTCCCGTTAGCAGCTCGTCCATAACCGCAATGGAAAGGTATGGACTTAGTGCTAAACCTTGGTACCCCCCCCCCCCCCAACTTCACTTTGAACCCCCCTGATTCGATGAGCAATTTTGGTGACGTACAAGCGACGTTATGTGGTTATTTAAAATGCGTTTGCGCTTAAAATCATGAGAAGGTTTGCTACTTTTCTTTTGCAGAATGATGCTCTTCTTGATATGGATGCAACGTTGATTCGTAATCTTTCCGATCATCGAGGAAACAATTTATTTCACGTTTGCTGTTGCTTTGGTCACTTGGATTGCCTGCAGTGGCTTATGCAACGAGGGAAACAATGTGAAGACGCCATTTTGGATGAAAATAAATGTGAACTAACTCCGGTGGTTTGCGCTGTTAAGGTGCTAGTCATTACTTTGGAACTTAGTGTATGAGAATGTAATTACCATAAAACCTCTAATTGTCCGCCACCTCTAATAGACCGCCAGTCATGAATTCTTTGTGTAAATTTACTGTATCTATCATCAGGGACGGATCCGGGGGGGGGGGGGTAGGGGCAATGCCTCAATTGTTCCCCCTCAGGGCTTCGAATGGGGCGCATATTTCAACTGATGAGGCATTTTTGCATTCCCATCCCCATATCACTACTGTCAGTTGAACAGTTGCAGTCCAATGTGCAGTTCGCTAATAAACTGAAGGCGGGGCATTGTAAGGGGCCGCAGATAACCTATTATAATTGCTAGCTAAAATTATACTAAGGGTTTCTGAATATTTAAAAATATTTGGGGCATACTTTTTGGAAGTGCTCCCCCTGATCTGCTGCTGGATCCGCTCCTGTCTAACATTCATGTGTAAAAGCAATGAAGATTTTGTCATATCGTTTTTTCTTAGTTTTCCTTCTTAGTTCGTGTGACCATATGGTTTCTACTGTAAGTTTATCCACTCGAAATTTGGACCAGATACCCTCTATTTGAATGCCACATCTAATAAACTGCTACCCTGTCAAAGCAGTTGAAAAATAGAGCACAATGTTGGTCAATTGGGGGTTTTATGGTAATATCAATCTATGTACAGTAGTGGCCAAATGCTTCTCACCTATGCTTCTCAAAATTGTCAGGAAATAAGGCTGGCAAAAAGGCAAGCAAATGTAATTTTATTCAGGTTAGTATTTGTGTGCCTCATATATTAGACAATGATAAATATGTGCTAACACCAATCTAGAAATCAAATCCAAGGGGGCTTCAAAAATCCAAAAAAGCTTGCAAAACATTTAAAGCAATAATACTGTGTATGTTCTCGTCCGGATTGTATTAATATAGAGTTTTATGTTCTCATTATGGGAGTAGGAAATATGGGAAGAGTGGAAAACAGGAGACAACCCAAAAATAGTTATAGTTTTGCATTATACACAGTGGTGTGTGCACATTGGCGGCACCTACTGGTGAAGGTCCCCAAATCCATTGCTATCATTTTTTGATACAAGAATGTGGCACGTGCATGTGCAAGAAATTCCAATGTCTTGTTCACGTATAACATTCACATCAATACACTAAAGCCTGGTTCCCTGGCACGCGACACCAATGAGAATAGTGCTCTATCAGACAACAATCCACATAAACTGATGACGTAGTTACACTACCATTCTGTAAAATAAAAGCAAAATCAATGGTGAAGTGGAGGTGAGAGTTATTTAACTGCATTTGTCTTTGGAATGCATCACTTGATATTGATTGGCTGTTTGAAGTTTTAAATAGTCTTCCATTTACTTTTCATTGTGTAGGGTTGTGTGGTGGCACAGACGCCCCCACCAGGTGGTGTCATGCTACAGCTAGGCTGTGTGGGCATCTTTGCCATGCTCCCAATAGATGGTGCCACGTGCTGGGCAAACGAGCCCAGTTAGTAGACTGACGCTCCCGCTTGGTGGCATTCAGTCTACCCCAGTAGGTTTAGGTGGGAAAGGGGACGCTTGGCATAGAAGGAGGGAAAAGAGTGGGAAACGAGAGTCCTTCTTTAAGCTTGGCAGCATGAGGCTGTGTCAAACAGTGGACAAGGTGCCCAAACAAAGAATACTGTGTTCCTGCAATGGACACTCTAGAATTACAAATATTTAGTGATGCTTTAGGAATATTTAGTGATGTTTGTTAATGAATAGTGCCATTGGAATAGACAGGCCAATGAGTGCTGCTTTTGTCTGGGATGTTAGCAAGGTGGTTTAGTGGATTCTTTTGCCATTCTGTGATGCTTGCACTGCAAGCTTCAGGGACTGGGACTCGCTCACTTCACTTTATTTTGTGCCTGGCCTGGAATTGCTGCATATGCCATCTTTTTGTCAATAAACCTTTGTACACTCACAAAGTTATTTTTCACTCTACAATTGGTTTATTTATTTTTTTGGTTTTAGCACCACCAAACGTTCATATTGAAAAGTATTAATTGTTTATGTGCATTTGCTCAAACCAGGTGCAATTTCTGTTGGCACCTGTGGTTTACGTCATAATTATACTGTCTGCCCAAGTGCTATTGTCGTCGGTGTGTGCGCGTGCCAGGAAACCAGGCTTAAGAAAAAAAAATCGTTAACCTTTTGCAATGCATGTGCAGATTGATTTTCGTCTGCTTCCATTGGTTACCATAAATGGGAAGATAAAACTCTATTATTCGGTAGCATGGCCAAACTTTTTGATTAATGTAGCACATCTTTTTGTCATTTACTCAACCATTATGATACATCTTTTGGTTGGTATGAAAGCCCAAGAATCCAGGGAGTAGCTCATTCCATTGGACACTCAGGTTCTTATCACATTACTGAAGTTAAGCAACACAACATCAGCGAGTACTAACATCGATGGCTGCTTGGGAAAACTGGGTACTGCTAATATCCAAAAATCATTGCATTAATGGACGTGGCTCTAATGATCTTTTAGTTGAAGAGCCTGGAAATACCAACAAAATAAAACCCAATAATCCTGGAAACAGCTTATTACATTGAATACACCAGTTCGCATCTGATCACTGAAGTTAAGCAATGCAACCCCAGCTTGTACTAACATGGGTAAACGCTAGGGAAAACTGGGAGCTGGTAATACCCAAAAATAGTTGCATTAGTCTAGTGGCTGTGCAGTCTCTGTGTTAGAATTATGCAATGGACGGGACTGTAATAACGTTGTAGATGAAGGGACCAAAACCATCAGTGAAACAAAAAACCCAAGATTCTATGACTGTCGTCCATAATTTTTGCAGTAATGGATCAATTGACTTTGCTTGTTATCAGTTGTAGAAGCATAGTCAATAAAGTGGCCAAATTTAATGTCCTTGCTGCTAAGTGGGATGCTGATATTGTTATTGGCACTGAATCATGATAAAAGGAAGATATAGCTCAACTGAAATTTTTCCTGATAGGTACATAGTGTATAGAAGACACAGGTTGGCAGGTAGAGGGGTGGGGTGTTTTTAGCTATAGACAAATCCATGAGAATAGGGAAACAGGGATTGAGGGAGATTGTGAGATGCTGTGTTGTAGTGTTTCTGGGTCAGCAAGGGAGACTTATGCCATTGTCTTCTACCATCCACCAGGAATTAATCCAATTGCATTGTTGAGATTGGCACATTCTTTGGAGTTCCTCAATCATAGGAGGATGGTCCCAACATTTATTCTGGGGGGGGGGACTTCAATCTCCTAGGGGTGAGGTGGGACAGCATGCAATTGGATGGAAATTCTGCTCTTTTAGGTGCTTCTAATTCCTTCCTGGAGCACCTCTGTTGTACTGGGTTAAGCTCCATCTAGGATGTGAAGTGCATTAAGGCAATTAGTGACCATGCTGCAGTTAGAGTTGAGATAGTAGGAAGGCTACCAAGGTATTGCACAGTATGTAGGGAGACTTTTCAGTTTTATTGCACTGATTGGGAGTTGTTTAGGTCTAATTTTGAAGTCCAGTTGAATGATTTTTAGGTCACTGCCACTGCTTGCAGTGTTGAAGAGTCTTGGCAAAGATTTTTATCACTTGTAAAAGAAGGTACAAGACAGGCCATCCCTATTAAGAAGAAGAGGGACAATTGTTTTCCAGACTGGTATACCCAGGAAGGGAAGGCAGCTTTGCATAGGCAGAGAAGAGTCACAAATATATTTAGGAGGGAGCAAGATTCAGAAATTAGGTCGCTCATAAGGAAGCCAGGAAAAGAGCAAAAGCTCTGATTAAAAAGGCCTACAGGAAATTCCATAGGGATATTTTTGTGGAACGTCTCAAGAACAATCCAAAGGCTTTCTGGGGGTACCTCAAAAAGTGTTGAAAGGGATTGTTGTTTTTGTCGGAGTTTTAGGGCCCTTCACTTGCAAGGTCATTAGAGCCCTGTCCACAGCATATATTTATGCAGATACTGCACAAACACTACACTGTGACGATTTTTGGGTATTAGCAGTACCCAATTCCATGTCGGCACTAGCTGGCGTTGTGCTGCTTAACTTCAGTGATCAGATGAGAACTGGTGTGTCCAACGCAATTCACCACTCATAGAAAGGGAGGGTTATTGAGTTCCAGCAATTAAGGACTGGTCAGGAATTCTAGTTAATAATAGCCTTAGAGCTGCAAACATTTTTAATTATTTATTTTCAAAATAGAGAGATAATTATTCACCATCAAGGGCAAGTGGGGGAGATTGTCGTTATAAGAGAGGGAATTCAAAACTTTTGAATAAATTAGTGGTCTATAAGGCTAGAAGCCCTGATTCTAATTCTAATTGAATATACTGCAACCAGCCCTGATAGGCCAAATTGGCAGTGGAGAGTATGACTCTCATTCCTAATTTATAACCCATTGAACCCCTTTAAGGAACGTGAAGCATAGCATCTATTTTGTGAAATATTGCTTACCTGGTATAATGGCACCTACTTCCAGAAACTCTCTTGCCTTATTCTCACTGAGAGAATTCCATTGACGAATTTCTCTTGGCAGAAAAGACCAGTAATACAAGTCTGTTCGGGTCCCAACCTCCTTCAGTTTGAAAGGATGATCCTTTCTCCCCCTATAGTCTGCCAGGGATAAGTTGCTTCCTGGAGTACCCTGATACTCTAATTTCAGCAGTCTTTGAAAAAGCTTAATGCTGTCAGATACCTGTCTCTGATGTAGTGAGTCCCACCCTAATTCCGTGATCATGCCTGAGACACTCAACCTATGAGTGAAACGATGCAGCACAATTCTTGCAGCCCTCGTTTGTATCATTTCAATTTCTCAAGATAAACCCTGCCTAAAGGGAAACCAAATTGGACTACAGTACTCCACTATTGGCCATACCAGTGAAAAATAAGCTACTTCTTTTACATTCTTTGTGCTGTCTCCCAGCACTCTTCTAAACAAACAGAGAGCATGCCTAGCCTTCCCAGTCAATTTGTGTATGTGTTCCTTCCAGGTGCCCTGCATGTTTAGAATAACACCAAGGTGCTTATGGGTCTCAACCCTATGAGCCTGCTTATCCTAAGAAAGCTACGTTTGTCCAGGTTTAATGCCAACCCCCCCCCTTTTGTGCTCCAATCATATACAGTGAAACCTCTCTATGGGTACACCCCTCTAAAGGGTACACCTCTTATATCAGTACAAATTCTTCAGGTATCGATTTTTCATCTATAGGCTATTACTACCCCTCTTATGGGTACACCCCTCTGATAGGTACAATTTGGCTGGGTCCCCCAGGTGTACCAATTAGAGAAGTTTCACTGTATCTTGTTCAGGTCCTGCTGAAATTCTATGCTGGAAGACAACCCTTCATCCACTACCCTTGCAGTGCACGTGTCATCTGCAAATAGCTAAAGAAAGGATTGTATGTCAAGTCCTATATCATTAACATAAATTATATAGAGTAGCAGTCCCAATACACTTCCATGGGGTACTCCTGATGTCACATGTGTCCATTCTGAAGCCTTACCATCAAAGAGGACTTTCTGCTGGCTGCCATTCAGTTAGGCTTTTATTCATTGAAAAGCTTGTCATGGGTTACCATGAGAAAGGCCTGCTCAAAGTCCAGGAATACAACATCAACCTGCTTACCCTTGTCCAGAGCTCTCTGAATATAGTCCATCAGACAAGCCATTTGAGTGTCCCATGACCTCCCTTTCCTAAACCCATGCTGATTGTTGCTAAGGATGATAACATATTTCCATTTATTCTACAAAGACTCTCGGGGATTGTAAGCTCCTATGTGGTGGAAATTTTTCAAAAATCATTCGACAGTGCCATCGTTCCATCTAGCTGGAGGCTGGCAAACGTTGTACCAGTCTTCAAATCAGGGGATACTGCAGATCCTAATTACTACAGGTCAGTTTCTTTAACGAGTGTGGTATGTAAGACTTTAGAACATATTTTATTCTCACATATCATGGGATATTTGTAGGAAAATGGCAACCTTAGTGATAATCAGCATGGGTTTAGGAAAGGGAGGTCATGTGACACTCAACTAACTTGTCTAATGGACGATATTCAAAAAGCTCTTGATATGGGTAAGCGGGTTAACGTTGTATTCCTGGACTGTCAGCAGGCCTTTGTCATTATACCCCATGACAAGGTCGTTTTAAAAATGTCCAAGTTAGGAATTCATGGTAAGGTTACTCAGTGGGTAAAGGTCTACCTGCAGGGTAGGCAGCAGAGAGTCCTTTTTGATGGTATGGCATCAGAATGGACACTTGCGACTTTGGGAGTTCCCAAGGAAGTGTAATGGGACCATTATTCTGTATACTTTATGTCAGTGGTTCTCAATCCTTTTGAAGTCTGGGAACACTAAACTGACATTTTACTAGCACGGAACACTTACAATTCAACATAAACTTTAAGGCAGGTTGTACACCTTCTACACTTGGTATTTACTACATCATCATCATACCCTTATCCCGCCTGTGGCAGGGTCGGGTCTGTGGGTTCTAGCCCTCCGTTCTCGTCCTTGCTACTGACCACCTGCATTCCTGGAATTAACCTAACAAGCTCCTCTTCCCATCTTCGCATGACGTGTCCGTACCACCTCAGCCTATTCTCCCTCATTTTCTCGGCAATGTCCACGACTCCATATTACCTCTAATATGCTCATTCCTAATTCTGTCAGCTCTCGACATGCCACACATGTGCCACAGCATTTGCATCTCGGCTACTCGCATTCTAATTACGTAGCTCGTCCTCATTGCCCAGCACTCTGATCCATATGGCATAGCTGGTCTAACCACTGTCCTGTAGAACTTCCCTTTCAGCTAGATTGGGATCCTCCTATCACACATGACTCCACTTGCCTGTCTCCACTTCAGTGACCCCCTCCCCCATTGATTCTGCAGGTCACATCAGAGTATCTCTCAATTGCTTTATTTGTGCATTTTTTTTGCGGAACCCTTGAAGTGGTTTCTCGGAACACCATGTGTTCCGTGGAACACGCTTTGATAACCACTGCTTTATGTTGAGGGAACCACAGACAAGATAGGGGTATTATGATGATGATTGCTTTACACCTTTATATATAACTAAAACAAGTAGCATATTTTAAATATTTATAGCTCTCAGACAATTAAAGGTAGTCCAAAAAGTAGTGGGTAGCCCAATTTGAATTTTTTGTAGCAAGGACACTCAAAAAGTAGCCCAATCCGCTACTTGTAGCCCAATCTGGCAACACTGTGATAATATTGGATTTGGTATAAATTCTTTTCTTCAGCTATTTACAGATGATACATATATTGCAAGGGTGGTTGAAGAGGTTTATCTTCCTGCACGGAATTGCCATGGGAGTTGCCATTAAACCTGCACAATTGTAGCTTCATTAGAATGAACAGGTGTAGTAAGCAAGTTGATTTTACTTATTGCATAGGTGGTATGAGGGTTAAAAGGGTTGTAATCCACGAACGCCTTTTAATTATTCTAAACACTCAGGGTACCTGGAAGGAACACACTGTAAAATTAATTGGGAAGGCTGGGTGTGCCCTCAGGTTGGTTAGTAGGGTGCTGGGGTACAGCACAAAGGAAGTAAAAAAATAGCGTACTTTTCACTGGTGTGGCCAGTTGTGGAGTACTGTAGTCCAATTTGGTTTCCGATTAGGGAGGACTTATCTTGGGAAATTGAAATGGTCCAAAGGAGGACAGCAAGAGTTGTGCTAAGTCGGTTCTCGTAGATTGAGTGTGTCAGATATGATCAGAGAATTAGGGTGGGACTCACTATGTCAGAGGTGGGTATCTGACAGGGTCGTCTTGTTGGCTGGTTATCCTTTGCAGAATATAGGGGGAGAAATGATCATCTGTTCAAATTGAAGGAGATCAGGGCCTGAACAGACTCATATTACTGGTCCTTTTTTCCAATGGTCACACAGCAATGGTATGCTCTTGATGAGGATAAGGTGAAGAACTTTCTGAAAGAAGGTGCCATTATAGCAGGTAGGTTATATATGGCAGAATAGATGCTATGCTTCAGAATCCCTGGGGATTTTGAATTATTCATTTTTTAGGAATGAGAGTTATTCTCTCCACTACCACTTTGGCCTATGATGGTTGCTTGCGGTGTATTCAATTACCATTAGGCGCACTTAGGACCTAGGGCGTCTCTCGTCCAAAAGAAGCCAACTCAGCTCGGCCCAGCATTGAACCTAGAACCACTGACGCAGTTACCCAGCAGGCTCAACACTGTGCCATCAAAGTGGGATGTACACGTTACAGAGGTGGTTTTCTAAAATTGGTGACGGATATTAGTAGTGCCAATAGAGCGTTTTACCGTTTAGGGTGATAGTAATCACATAAAGTCTATGGATGAAAAAATCGCTGCTTGAAGAATTTGTACCGATATGAGGGATGCACTGTTTAGAGGAGTGCACCCATAGAGAGGTTTTACTGTATTTTGGAAATGGCTGTATAACAGTGGCCAGGATTCTTAAGACTCACAGCCCTTTCCCTGAGTTGAGGAAACGAATGTTTCCATTTCCCCATGCTGAACTTCTCCACCTGAATAACTAATAAGCTTTGGCTTCATATTACTGTACACTTTAGTTTTGTGAACTTTGTGCTTGTCAATTCTTTGGTGGTCTTAAATTTCGTAAATCCGGATTTTTGAAGTTTAGCCTTTATTTATTACAGGAATTGTTTGATTTCTGAATTGGTGTCAACATAAACGTTGCACACAAATACTCACCTGACAGATTTACATTTACTTGCATTTTTATCCACTTTTTGACTACTTTTTCACAAGTCTTAAACATTTGACCACTATTGTATATTACCTCTGCATGGGAATTTTAAGAATGTAAAATGTAGGATGGGATGTGGTTTCAGAAGTATATGTTGCGCGATGTATTGGAAAAGGATGGGGCGCTAGACTCGGATGTGACCCATAGAATCAATGGGGGATGGTTGAAATGAAGACAGGCAAGTAGTCCTTGATAGAAAGTTGAAAGGAAAGTTTTATAGTGCAGTGGTTAGACGTACCACGCTATATGGATCAGAGTGCTGGAGAGTGAGAAAGAGCCACATAAATAGATTCAGGTAGTGTAGATGCGAATGCTGCGGTATATGAGCGGGGTTTCAAGAACTGATAGTAATGAGTATATTAGAGGTAGGGTGGGGTGGAGGACATCGCGGAAAAGACGAGGGAGGGTAGGTTGAGGTGATATGGATACGTAGTGAGATTAGGGGAGGAGGAGCTCGTTGGGTCCAGTTCAAGAATGCAGGTGGTTGGAAGCACCCGGGGCAGGGGGAAACCGAAGCAAACGTGAGAACAGGTTGTCCGTAGGCATATGGTAGTGTATGGGGTGTACAGGTACCTGGTGGGAGATAGGCGGGAGTGGAGGACTAGAACCCCCAGACCCATGACATCAGGATGATGATGCTGTATCGGATAAGGATTTTGCATGCCTCTTTTTGCATGTTTTTAATTCGGGTTTTATTTTGTTTTTTTAGTATGGAAAATTACCTTGTGTGGAGTGGCTTATTCATAACACCATTGCTCGTGGTCAGTTGAATCCATCAAATGGTGGGCGACCATTGCTGCATTGGGCTGCCAAATATGGACAGGTAGGATGTTTCTCAGTTACATAATGAACGGTTGTCATTCGAAGGAGCTTCTGCTCACTTCGCTATTCCACACCTTCGTTTTTGCGCTGATAATCCATCATACTATGATTCGCTAAAAATTGCTCATTCTCAACAATAGCACCTACTGTACTAATCATTTTTTCCACCTGTGGCAGGGTTTGTTATCTTTAAACTCCTTTGGGGCTCATGGGTAGGGTGACAATTTTTTTCGCGGGCCAATCCGGGACATTGACTCCCCCCCCCCCCATCCACCAAGAAAAATTCTTTTTTCCTCTTTTCAAAAAAATATTTAAAAAATAAATAAATGAAAACAAAACATACAAATACAGTTAAGAAATTTGAAAGTATAATTCGCACAGATGATTAGTTTCGAATGGCATATCATTATACGTCCAATGCCCAAACCCCTATCCCGCCTGTGGTAGGGATAAAATGACCCAATGTTTTGCGTATAATCCGTGGGCACTATTTGAGATTTTATGGTATTTCTATCCCTGGTCTTGGCAAGTCTAAAAACTGCTTTCTCTCTTTCCCTTGTCCCCAACTTTTCATATAATGCCTCACACTTCTTGTTCTTGGCCAGGGCAATGGTCCTCCTGGCATGTTTCTTTGCCTGAACAGTTTTTCTTTTAGGCCTGATCCCCTATTTCCCTCCACCATTGGAAAACTATCTTCTTTAGTTTGATGGCAGCTTCCACCTCCTCAGTCCACCACCATGTCTGCCTACCCTGATAAGTTCCTCCTACTCTACCCCTACATGACAGTGCTTCTTCACATCTCCTAATCTTCCAAGGAACCCTGTCCCACATGGCATTGACTGACCCATCCCCCTCTCAGTCGACATTGCTGAGAACCTCTGGCTGGAATTCATCTGTCTTGGTGGGCAAGGTCCACCACCTAATAACTGATTCATCTTTCCAGGTATGTCTTCCAGGTGTCCCCTTCATTAGTACTTGTATCAAATGCAGTTTATGGCCACTTTCCTTCTGAAAGTCCTCACGTCTGCATTAAAGTGCTGTACTGACTACCACCTCATCAAAACCAGCTTTTATTGTGTCACCATATCCTGCCAAACTACTGTAACTAACATTAACCTACTGCTTATTCTCCTAACTGAAGTTATCCCCTGCTGCAATTTGCTACTTAATATAATACCCACTCCATTTTGTCCCTCTTTGCTACCTGTATAGATCAACTTGTATCTCCCCAAGGGCCCTTTACCTATTACCCTTTGACTTCATCACCTGGAGGAATGCATTGCTGATCTTCCTATGCTTTAGGGTTTCCACTAGCTCTCCAGTTTTCCCTGAGAGGGTCTCAACATTTCACATTCCTAGTCTTAATCGAGCCCCTCTATTTGGTTTGACAGCACTGACAGGGAGCACCCCAGTCTATGTCCAGAACCCACAGCAATGGTGACAGGGTTACCTGTTGGGGTGCTGTCCAACCCCACAGGAGACTCATTAATGATCTTATCATTGCCATGTGAGTGGCGGTCTCACACCCCCAGCAGGCCGCAAAAATAAATAATAAATAAAAGCAAAAGCAACTCCTAACCCTTTTCCCACCTATGGCAGGGTCTGGTACCCATTTGTCCCTCTGAATGGACACAGGGGGATATATTGGTCATAGTTTTTTCTGCAACGGTTGCAGAAAGAGGTCTAGTGTTCATTGGGAAATGCTACCAACGCCAGGGGGCAAGCTCCTACACCTGGAAATTTTTCCTCATCTGCCCGTTGCTTGGTAGAGAGGGTTCTTTTACGTGCAAGTGCCATCGTACACCCACACAGGACCTCGGTTTTACTTCTCATCTGAAAGAAGGCACACTCGCGGCTTCTCTCGCCCGAAAGAAGCCGACCCACCATGGTCCAGTATCGAACCTAGAACTACAAATAAATAATAATAATAAATAAATGCATAAATAAATAATAAATATGGGGGTGGGCACTCAGCCTCACGTGTGGCATGGTTACTGCAGGAGCAGATGACCCACTGTCCTGGCTGATGCCATGATCAATGGGGAAAATGTCACAAGGTTAGGCTTAAAGAGCCCAACCCCAAAAATATGTTCTCCACACTGCAAAAGCATCACCACACCCACAGCCCTACCATGCGTGAGACCTCTGGGTCTTTGTCTTGGAATTGGTTGGTTCTATCCCCACCGATGGCACCAATAATTTTTATCCAAAATGAGAAAATTTAGGCAGTTGAGAAACGCACAAACAATGCCCATTCACCACCTAGCGAAATCTCTTCCCTCTGAATGGGTACAAGGAGGATATATTGATCATTTTTTACGTTGCCGGTTAGCGACCAAAGCTGCAACCCCTTTGCTTATTTATTGTTGGTCAATTGTTCATTGTTTGAGGAATTCCACCGACGACAAGGGGCGAGCTCCTACACCTGGAAATTTTGCATTTACCCATTGCATGGTAGAGAGATGCAGGTGAAAATGGTGATACAGGATGAAGCAGCTCATCAAAAACTGCTAGCAGGAATTCACTGCACATTGAATCACCGTTTTTGACAGTTTTCAAAGCAGACGTGGAATGGACGGAGACCTGGCGCAGCGCGGCTGCTAGCCCTCCACTGTTATCTATTTCTCACTAGGTCCCCATCCGCCCAATACACTACCATATCCGTACGGACAGCCTGCCCCCACGTCTGCTTTGGTCTCCCTCTGCCTATGGTGCTTCCAACCACGTGCATTCCTGAAAAAGACCTAACGAGCTCCTTCTCCTCTCTCCTCATTACGTGTCCATTCCACCTCAACCTACCCTCCATCATTTTTTTCTGCGATGTCCACTACCCCAAGACTACCTCGAATATACTCTTCCCTAATCCTATCAGCTCTTGATACCCCTCTCATGTACTGCAGGATTCGCATGTTGGCTACTTGCAGTTTTTCTGCATAGCTTCATGCAAGAAACTGTGGCATGGGCACTGCGGTCCTCAGGGTCATGTGGCACAGTCACGTCACACTGCGACTTAACATATGTAACCAAATACCATCATGTCAGGTACAAAAATTTGTGGTGAGTTACCCTGTGGAGACTGCTTCTCAATTAGGGCTCGGCCTTACGTGCGAGTGACATCGTACTAATAAGTGTAGTGTCTGTGCAGTCTCTGCATTAGGACTATGTAGTGGACGGCGCTGTAATGACATTGTAGTTGAAGGGCCCTAAAACACCAACGAACCAAAGTGTTTTTCGAGTTTGCCCACACAGACCGTCGTTTCTAAAGAAAAGCTGCCTGACTTGGCTTGTTTACTTTTTCTCTTCCATCCTCTCCTTGATCTCCCGTTGTTCACTAGTCTGGTTTTCTTTTGGAATGCCAGTGTCATGGGGCAGTGGACGGGAAAAGGTTCAGATGAAGGTATCCCTCTCTGTGACAAATGGTGATGTTGCAAATATATTATCAGAGTATGTTAGTCGTTTATGGCAATTCAGGATGGGACTAGGAAATTCAGCTTGGCGTACTTAAAATAAGCAAGGAGCTGTCGCCTCGATGACAGTCAACCTACTCTACTTCTGGCTCACTGGTTCCAGATTCAACACTCGATTAAGGTGGTTTCTCTTTTTTTCGGATGCGCCTCTAGAATCCTTTCTTCATTAATCATGTAAATCAGAAAAATTCCTGGATGTAGGAACTCGTTCCCTGTTAGAACCAGAGGAAATGTGCAAAAAGGAGCTGTCCATGCAGTGTAAAACTAACGCCCATGTGCCCCATTGGGACAAAAGTGGGTACCAGACCCTGTTTCCTGGTTAGTGACGGGATCGGATTGGTTTGTTTTCTGTTGAATGGCGTCTGAGGAGGAAAAGTTCGTCTGTCCAGTACAGTGCTTTTCAACCAGGGTTCCGTGAGGTTTCTCCCAAGGGTTCTGCCAATGGCAAGGTAAAATATTAAAAGCAATGAAAACGCAAGAAACGAGAACGACTTTTGTCTGTTGAAGATAAACTTCGGGTGTCTCTTTCAAACATTAGGCCATGAATTCAACTGCTTATGCTAACACACACACACACACACACACAAACACCTGTATCGATTAATGTTTTTCCTGTTACTGTATGGGGTTCCGCGAAAGGTCTAAATGTTCCAAAGGGTTCCACGAGAAGTCTAGATGCTCCAAAGGGTTCCGTTCCAGTAAAAAGGTTGAAAAGGACTGGGCCAGTAGGCCGACCGTGTGTCTCAGTAAGACCAAAAAATGGGTACCTAAGGCAGAAAACGAATTGCTTGCTTTTCAAATAAGCAATGAGTTTAGCTTGTGTGTACGTGTTCCCAGCTAGGAAGAAAGTATCTCACCCTGACATAGGCGAGAAAGCGGTTTGGAATGATAATTGTGAGAGATGATTGGCTTTCCCACATGTTATCGGTAGTAGCTTATTGTGTTGGATACACCATTTTTCGTCTCATCAATGAATTTAGAAATGAAACCCTAGGTAGTTCTAAAATGGGTGGCCACTTGGGGAAAACAGGGTACTGCTGATACCCAAGAAAGTCGCATTAGTGTAGTATCTGTTAAGTCTCTGCATTAGAACAATGCAACCTTGACGATAACCTTGTATTTGAAGGGTCCTAAAACACTCAATATCATACCCTTATCCAGCTTGTGGCAGGGTCCGGTCTGCTGGTCCCAGCCCTCCACTCGTCTATCTCACACCAGGTTTCCATCCACCCAATACACTCCCATATCCCTATGGACAACCTGCCCTGGGTGCTACCAACCACTTGAATTCCTGTAATTGACTTAACAAGCTCTTCCTCCCCTCTTTGCATTACGTGTCCATACCACCTCAATCTGCTCTCCCTAATTTTTCCACGATGTCCTCCACATGACACCCCACGACATCCCACTCATGTACTGCAGCATGTTATAATCCACAAAGTCTAGTCCTAGATTGGTTAGACCCCGTGGTCTAGTCCTATTAACTGCTGGATAATCACCACAGTCCCATTGCGTCCTCCAAACTGGCACTGCACTCACAGTCACAAAAAACGGCTAAAAATCCATATTTGGGGTCTCTGAATGAACAGGACTTTATTCAAGCAAAATGAGAATGAGCATGACAATATAAATTTCAGTAATATATACAGGGTGTTTCCTTTAAAGTAACCAATGCCTTTTTTAAAAAAAATCTATCAGATATGAGATAAAATGGTTAGGAAAAAGTAATAGTTGATGGAGGGGAACATTCACTTCTCAAAACAGTTCAGAAATTCTGGCAGTTGTTTTTTCAGGACAATGCAAAGTTACATATTTTTCAATAGATAGGGGTAGTTTTAACTATCGCATAGCTCTAAGAAAATGTGAAATTTTGGTATAACATGTTCCTATACCTAAAATTAAAAATACACCCTCAAAACTGCTCTAATGAGTGTGCATCAATGGCCCAGGGCTAGAGAATGATGTCTCAGGTATGGAGCTCAGCAAGTTGTCGCTCTTAACCGCTTCAACTAGCTAGCATTGAGCTTACGTGGATCGTGACCCCTTGGCTTGTGCTCCAAGTTAGCTAGTTGGAGCAGCTAAGAGCGACAATTTGCTGAGCTGCATATTAAAACGTTCTAATTTGTTTTAGCGGTTAAAAGCGACAAATTGCTGAGCTCCATACCCGAGACAACATTCTGTAGCCCTGGGCTATTGGTGCACACTCATTAATGCAGTTTTGAGGGTTTATTTTTAATTTTAGGTATAGGAACATGTTATATCAAAATTTCTCATTTTTTTTAGAGCTATGCAATGCGATAGTTAAAACTACCCCTATCTATTGAAAAAAATATAGCTTTGCATTGTCCTGAAAAAACTGCTGCCAAAATTTCTGAACTGTTTTTGGAACCGTTTGGAACTGTTTTCCTAACCATTTTATCCCATATCTCATAGATTTTTAAAAAATACATTGGTTACTATTTATGAAAGGGTCCAGATGTGTAGCCACATGCTGAGTCCAATCACTTCATTTTCTTCCCAACCTCATGTGACATCCTTCTTTTAATGGGGCCAAGATGTAGGCTTTCCCCTTAATACTTTTATTACCCCTCAACCAGATGTTCTTAATATCTAAGGGGCGCATTGCCAAAATAGCTCTATAAAACCCCCTTCCTGGATGGTGTCCTTCTGGCAGCCATATGTGGGGGTAATGCTATTTTTAACACAGCATTCACATCTTGGCTACTTGCGTTGCTTATGTGGTTCTATCTCACACTATCACACAGGACTCACTCAGGTTTCCCACTATCACACAGTACTCCACTTGCCTGTCTCCACTTCAACCATCCCCCGTTGTTTCTGTGGGTGACATCGTCTGTCTCTCCATTATTGTGGAATGTTGATCCTAAGTACTTTACCTTTTGCACCTTGTTCACCAGTTCGCCTGTAGAGAGTACTTCACCATTATTTTCTTGTCCTTTCCAATTGAAAGCTAACAAAATCTACGATGCTATCAACTGGAAAACGCTTTTATGTATCGTTAACAATCACTTTTGTTTAATATGATAGGCCTTACATATTTACCTGAAAACCCATGCATTTTGCTGCATAAATGTGGTGTTTAATTACGTTTAAGATTAAGGGTGACTTGGACTAAACTTTGGCAAAGACCTTACGTGTGCATTTCATATGCTTCATTTGGAGGGTCTCTTATAAGGGATTACTTACTACCAGTGGCGGATCCAGGATTTTCGCCGGGGGGGGGGGGGGGGGGGGCCATAAAAGGGGGGTGGGGGGGGGAAGGTCGAGGGGCTGGGCGGGGGGGGGGGGTTGCAACCCCAAAAATCCCATCCTGGATCTGCGCGTGCTTACTACCTAAGAAGAGGTTAATAAATATTTGTAGATACCTTGGGGGATGGGCCCGTCAAAATAGTATCATTGCTTTTTTCTCTTGGAAATGTCCAGGCGCTGGACCTTGTGCAGTTTTCTTATTAATAATGCAGTTAATTTGTTGAACTGTTTTAGGAGGTGATTTTACGCTGGCTAGCAAATTACATGACCAATAATGGCATGGATGTCAACGTAAAAGATGGTTATGGCAACACGGCTCTTCATTTAGCAGCTAAACATGGTCATGCGACGAGTATAAAAGTGAGTACTAATATAGTGCTCCAAACGAAAGTTGACACATTCGTGGGAGGCTATGGATTACCCCACTTCAATACTGATTGAAGCCTGTCATTTTGAAGTTTTTCAAAACCCCTAGTTTTATTAGTAAACTTCCTAACTTCCACCTCCTATGTGTCGTCTTTCATGGCAAGCACTATAGTGCCTGACAAACTTTTCTATTTGTATTTGTTTTCATTTCTGTAGTTGAATCTGCTAATGTTCCATCGAATCTTTTGAAGCAGTGGTGTCAAACTCATATATGAACACTGGCTACCAAATTCAGTTGTAGACAAAACTGTGGTCTCTCAAAGAAATGTAGCATCAAAAATATCCCAAAAAATATTTGGCAGAATACTGCTTTGGAGAGGAAAATGTAAATAGACATAAACTCAGTTGACCTTAGTAATTACAATTCACAGATACATTTAGGGACAACGTCCTCAACGAGTGTGGACACAATTCATATGATGAGAATAACTCATTAAATATGTAATTTTCAGTTTTTTGACTTTCTCACTGGAATTGTCCTGTTTTTTAACTAAGGCCTAGCACATACTAATCAAGGCTGTCTGATGACAGTCTATGTGCTCAGTTTGGGTAATGAAAACTGATGGGTTGCTGTACACTTGAAACAAGTCATCTAATAGACAAACCTGTTTAGCAACCACTGCAATAGTTATAGGGCAAGTCTGTCTTAAGACACACACGGCAACAAAACAGTCCAGATCCCACTCCATTCTTCCTGTATCATGTGTATATCAAAGAGAAAAGTGCACTATTTAAGCCTGTTTCTGTGGCACATGGTACTGGCGAGAACAGCACTCTAGCAGATGGCAAAATTATGACGTCAACCACAGGTACTAAGAGAAATTGTGCCTGTTGGGGATCCATGGAAGGAGAGAAATCACACTAGGTGTAAATGTTTTTAAAAATTCCTGTGAGGTGGTGCACATAGCACAAAAATCTAACAGCCAATAAATTCAAAGATCAAAGTGATAGCCAGTCAAATGCACATGACACTTGTGGGCAACAAATGCAGTTAACTACCTCTCAACTGCACTTTTTGGTTGATTTTGCACTAACTTATCAAAAAAATGGAGCTCCTACGGCCCACGTTTATGTGAAATTTAGTCTGCTCAAGTGCTATACTCACCAGTGTTGCCAAAACTGGACAAACGCCTTTGAAAATATCCAAAGACAAAAACTTTTGGGGATGATCTTTCAATTTACTATAAACAATATAGATATACAGGGTGTAATTAAAGCTGTAAGATGTGGGGGAGATGGTTAGGAGAAAGTTATAGTTGATAGAGGGGGATATGTGGAAATTCCAGCTGTAGTTGGTTTTTTTTTTTCTTTTTTTTTTTTTTTTTTTTTTTTTTTAAAGGAAAATGCAAAGTTACACATGATATATCACAATTTCACATTTTTTAGAGCTCTCTGATGCAGTTATTAAAAATACCCCCTATCTGTTTTAAAAAAAATGTAACTTTGCATGTTCCTGTAAAAGCTACTGCCGAAATTTCCAAACTGTTTTAGTAAATGAATGTCCCCTCCATTAACTATAACATTTTCCTAACCATTTTTCCTGTATCTTATAGTTTTTGAAATAAAGACGTTGGTTACTTTAAAAATTACACCCTGTATATACAGTAGCACAAAGTGAAAATCGTACACTGCCAGTATTGCATTATGTGTTGTGTTTATCACAGGCAAGTTTTTGTACACTTAATTGTGGGGTTTTTTTAATTTGACACACTATCCACCGTTCAGAACTGTGTATCTTGTGGGCTTTACTAATCACCTGAGATTATGTATTTTATAACTTTGTGTGATACACTGGATGGTAGATGGAGCTCTTTTTGTCATTTCAGTTATTTGTCAGATTGACTTTCCTTCCTGATCGTGAGCAATAATTAATTCGTAAATTTTAAGAGTTGTGTTGCTTTCCATTGTATAAAAATGCATGAATGAATGTTGATATTGGGCCAAATAAACACCAACACATTCAGAAACAAACAAACTGTTATATCTACTCGCACCAGCATTAATTATGCTAATAATTTTTATGCTGTAGGATTTACCCTTTGACATCGAATTCATGTAAGATTTCAACTTTGAGGTACATATTTGACTCCAGCAATCCATGACTGTGTCATTTTAATTTTTTAAAATAATATTTACCTTTCTAAAGGTGTAACAACGTTTGATTGAAATCATTCAAACGTTGATTTTCAATCTTCATGATCTTTATACACATCGTACATCAAAGCAAAATGTAAGTGTACGATTATCACTTTGAGCTACTGTACACAGTAGGTATGTACAGTGAAGTCTAGTTGTAACGAACCAGGAAACGTTATATCCGAAGTTCGTTATAACGGGTGAAAGATTTCATTGGGAAAGATTTCACTGGGGAAACTTTCGTTGTTGAAACACTGTACGTTATAACCAAAATTTCTTTATTAATGGGTTCGCCAGAGCCAGAATGACTATATTACAAGTAGTCTGGGGTGGGGTACATCACAGAAGAAATGGGGAGAGTAGATTAAGGTGGTATGGACACGTAATGAGAAGAGGGGAGGAGGAGCATCTTGTTAGGCCCATTACAGGAGTGCAGGTGTTTGGAAGTACGTGAGGCAGGGAGAGACTGAAGCAGACGTGAGAGCAAGTTGTCCTTAAGGATATGGTGGTGCGTGGAGTGGACGGGGACCTGGTGGGAGATAGTTGGGGGCGGAGGGCTAGAACACTACTGAAGGCAGCAGCCTTAGTGATGTCCATTTTCATACCAGTCATCAAAATTGTTAAGTTGTAACAACTGTTTTGAAGGTAGTATTCGCTCTATACTTGTTCAAACTATTTTGCCTTTATTCCTTTACAACAAAATCAGTTTTGTGTAAAAACAGTCTTGACTTTAGTGTGCGCCTGGCCTCAAGGTTAGTTTTAGTTTGGTTAGAATAGGTTGGGTTCGTTTAACACTATGGGACTCACACAGATTACTATTGTAATCCACTCATGATTTTTTTTAAATATATTGCATACTAGGTCACTTTTATTTATCAGCTCTTCAGTGTTTATTGCAAATATCCTACAAGTTTGGTAACAAAGCTGTTTGTAGTTTTTTGTTTTAGCATTTTCCCACCACTGGATTACCATTGTATGCCATGCGACTATTTAAGCAGTGATAACACTTGTCAACAACATTTTTTCCCCCAAAACGGTTTTAGGTGTTCTTAGATCAATTTTTTGCACTGAATTCAGATCTGCTTTCAGAATTTTTTCATCACGTCGAGTTTCCACAATTTTAATTTTTATAAGTTTATATCATGCAATAGCATACTTAACTTTGTGTTCTTGGTTAATGATTGACATATTTTCTAAATTTCAACAAGAATTTTGCATATTCTTATGTCTTCAAATGGCACATATGTGGACATTTGAAAGTTATAGGTCTACTTCTTGGAATGCAATTGGGCAACAAGAAATTTCCCTGTTTCCTTTGTGAATGGGACAGCCGAGCAAAACAATTGCACTATGTTCAAAAAAATTGGCCAGCCTGACAAGCATTTATTCCTGGTCAAAAGAATATTTTGTACTTACCCTTAGTCGACCCTAAAATGATTTTTTGCCACCCTTGCACATTAAACTTGGCCTCATGAAAAACTTTGTAAAGGCACTTAATTGAGGTGGTATGGGATTTGAATATTTAGCCAACAAATTTCCCCAGATCAGTGAAGCAAAAATAAAAGAGGGTATATTGGTTGGGCCCGATATTCACAAACTGATAAAGGACAGTGACTTAGATTTTTCATTAGATGAAATTGAAAGTCATGCATGGATTGCTTTAAAGAATGTAATAATGGGTTTTTTTGGGCAATAAGATGAAAGAAAATTATGTCCAACTAATTGATGAACTTTTGAAAGCCTACCAACAACTTGGATGCAATATGTCCTTAAAAATTCATTTTTTAAACTGTCATTTGGACTTTTTTCCATCGAACCTTGGTGATGTTAGTGACGAACATGGTGAAAGATTTCACCAGGACATTTCCATCATGGAAAAGCATTATCAGGGCAGGTGGAGCCCTCATATTTTGGCCGATTATTTCTGGGGACTAATTAGGGATGCTCCAGATGTTGAATACAAGAGAAAATCAAAACAAAAATGAATTTAATGTAATTTTTTTATTGTGTGCTGTTACCATTTTCTGTGTGGGATGCATATATAATCTGAGTAAATCAATGTTCGCGTATATCTAAAAATCCTGACGTGATGAACAAAATCTGACAACATATTCTGAATCAGCATGCAAATTTGACCCAGAATCACATAAAACTGTATGGGGGAAGAAAAAAACTTTAAATTTGTTGTTCTGTGTAATTTAAGATGTGAACTCAGGCCATTCGTCTAACATATTTGCATAGGGAGCTGCAATATAACTTCATATACTGTGTATGCATGTTACAATGGAAATTTATTGTCTCATTTATCTGACTGCAAATATATTGGCCCATAAAAAATCCAATAATTGAATTTAGTTTGTGGTAAATCAACTGGACAATTGGAAAGATTCAGAAGACTAAACCTCTCACCTCAGCCTTTCAAATGATAATTTTCTTGACATACTCAAAGGTATTTTTATTAAAGGCATGTCAAAAAGTACCATAACACCTTTTATTTAATCATTTTTAAATTATTATTATGAAACATAAAGAAACTTTGTCCAAATTTGAATGGAAATACATGGACTACATATCTAATCCATGCGACTACTGGTGTTACATTTCCTTGTGCGAGTCTCATAGTGTTAAATGAGGCCGGTTAAGATAGAATAATAGGTCGTCGCCTGTTGCGTGTTTACATTACCAAAACGTTTGGCATCATTTACTCTACCTGTGCTTTTGATCATTTTCAAACTTTGAGTCCAGATTTTGGGAGTTTTGAGACAGTGGTTGCACGGAAAAAAGTATAACCTGTGAAAGCAGGTTTTATCTGCAATTTTACTAAGGGATTGTTCAAACCCCTCAGCCGGGCAGCTTGCTTATGCAAGAAGTAAGTGATGGTTGACTAAATATTTCCTTTTCATTTGCCTTTCCCTTTCACCCCCTGAAATGGCTAATCCACTTTCTAGCCTCTGGTGGGTCGCTTGCTTGACATCCCTGCTCAATATTAGTGTTCAGTACATCATTCATTTGTTTTTGTAAATGCAGAAATTTTATGTTCGGGCCACATCAAGCTGTTTGCAGTTTGAAAACAGTGGATTGGCACTTTGTATGTTTTGTTATTTAGGCACTGGTAATGCATCGATGTGACGTGTCAATTAAAAATGATTTGGGATACAAGGCCTCCGACTTTGCTGTACTTTACAGTCAGACTGCTTGTTCGGAGTTTCTGTTGTGCTTGGAAGCATGTCTCATATTGTCTACTGATGTAGTGTCTTTGGATTATGATCTCAATAGGTAACAATTAAAGATGTTCTTTACCTTATCATTTGTATGAAGTCATCATCTTCTCATGCTTATCCCATCCTTGGTGGGATTGAGTCTGCAAGTTGTCACTCCACTCACTTCTGTTTTGAACCAGATCCCCCCTCACCTGGGAGCTGCTCATTGCGTTAGACACACCAGTTCTCGTCTGATCACTGATGTTAAGCAACGCAACCCTAACTAGTACTGGCATGGGTGGCCGCCTAGGAAAAATAAGTACCGCTAATACCCAAAATCGTCGCATTACTGTGGTGTCGGTGCAGCCTCTGCATTAGAACTATGCTGTGGAAGGGACTCTAATGACGTTGTAGTTAAACGGATCCTAAAACACCAACAAATAGCCCATAATCGTCACATTAGTACAGTGTCTGTGAAGTCTGCAATTGAACTACACAGTGGATGGGACTCTAATGACCTTGTAGTGGAAGGCCCCTAAAATAACACCAACAACCAACCCCCCCTCACCGCACACGTTTTCATATCCCGTTAAATTACTTTTCCAAGGTAGTTTTAGGCCTACCTTTACTCCGCTTTTTTGACCCACCACGTGCATTTCCTCTATCGGTCTAACCAACTCCTCTTCCCCTTCCTCAAAACATGCCCATACCACATCAGCCATCCCTGTCTGTCTCTCTCTCTGTCTGTCTGTCTCTCTCTCTGTCTGTCTGTCTCTCTCTCTCTCTCT
>JAAFCE010004209.1:24571416-24615708 GCA_013389805.1 Trigoniulus corallinus | reverse complement strand
TCTCTCTCTCTCTCTCTGTGTGTCTCTCTCTCTGTCTTTCTCTGTCTCTGTCTCTCTCTCTTTCTCTCTCTCTCTCTCTCTCTCTGTGTGTGTGTCTCTCTCTCTCTTTCTCTCTCGCTCTCTCTGTATGTCTCTCTCTTTCTCTCTCTGTGTGTCTCTCTCTTTCGCTCTCTCTCTGTGTGTGTGTCTCTCTTTCTCTCTCTCTGTGTCTCTCTCTTTCTCTCTCTCTCTGTGTCTCTTTCTCTCTCTGTCTGTCTGTCTGTCTCTCTCTCTCTCTGTCTGTCTCTCTCTCTCTCTGTCTGTCTGTCTCTCTCTCTCTCTGTCTCTCATTCCTTTATGCTATGTTCTCTATCCCAAGGCTAGCCGTTATACCCTAGTTTCTCACCCCATATCTGTTCTTGTGACCCCATACATATGCCTCATCTACCCTCATTTTGTTTGCATTGAGTTTTCGTAATGCTCAGCTCTCTGACCCATACAGCATGACTGCTCTAACCACTGACCTATAAAACTCCCTTCAGTTGCCCTGGGATCCTGCTATTACACAAGTCAACACCCTACTCACCTGTCTCCACTTTGTCCGCCCTACACTGATCCTATTTGTGACATCTGCATCTATTTGCCAATTGCTTTGAAATGCTGATCCTAGATACTTGAATCGCTCCACCTTTCTTGCTTTTCCACTACCTCGTTCCTCTCCTCTCATATTTGTTTTTCGTTTGTTAACCTTCAAGCCCTCGCCCTCAGTAGATATATCTCAGTGGAAATATCAATGTATATATCCAGGATAAAGAACAACTCATCAGGGTTCATAATGAAAAGTGGAAGGGTTGAGAGTTGTTCGTAATTTGGGAAAGGGAGTGGGTAAAAATGAGGAAAAGTTATTTGGAATGGCTTCATCAGAGAGATTATGAGGTAACGATGAAATGGTTAGGTCAATTAAGAGATCGGCTGTTAGGCGAATGGTCTCCAAAGGGCCCTTAGGATCTCCAATGCAGTATTATGTATTTTGAATAGATAACTTATGTGTGGAATGGAGAGAAGATTATGGCTTGAAACAGCCTGATATTATTATTTTGGGGAGAAGGGGAGTAGCTGTATTACGTTGAACACACCAGTTCTCGTGTGATCACTGAAGTTAAGCAACGCATTCCTAGGTAGTACTGACATGGGTGGCCGCTTGGGAACACTGGGTACCGCTAATACGCTGAAATCGTAGTAATACCTTAGTGTGTGTGCAGACTCTGCACTTGAACGATGCAGTGGATGGGGTTGTAATGACCTTTGTAGTTGAAGGGCCCTAACAAAACAAACAAATTGGGGAGAAAACGACACCCTGCTACTGGTGGCAAAAAGTGTCTTTTCTTTAAAATCTATAATTGATGTTAACAGTAAATTTTCGGTATTTTATAGTTCAAAGAATGAAATTTCTGAATTGAAGACGCAGTTTAAAGATGTAAGTAGTTTTTGCTTCATGTAATTTATCTCCTCTGAGAAGTCAGTGAACTGTAATATTGTTCATTATTAGGTATTGTCATGTGCAAAAAAATTAATAAAAGAAAGAGAGGAATTAAGTCAGCATTTGGACAAACTACAGGATGCTGTTGTACACATGAATAACGTCATCATCTCCACCATCAAGACTATAGCGGATGAAAATTGCCATTTGGGGCAAAAATTGAATTGCCAAAAGCAAGCGGATACTTCATCGTATGTTTCTCATATTTTAAGGCCGATAGCACACACATCCTCTTGCAACGGTCACTAATGTTTACGACACGCTGCAGACTGTGTTTGCAATTGAAACTCAATAGGTTCGGTGCAGATACAGTGATTGCAGTGGCCTTAACTCGCTACTTGTGGCCGGTGGCGGCGTCTTTCCCATCATGGCAATGGCGGCATTGGTGGCCATGTAAGTGGCTGTGTGTGCGAGCGACCTAATGGTTTTTATTAGTGTGATATTAGCTTAGATGTGATTATGTTATTAAGGTCTTTGGAAGAGGCGACTTCTGTGCTTCATGGTCTTGTTGCAAAATGGCAGGATGGTCAAAAGTCTAAATGGATGTCACCCTCAGTGTTATCTGAAGTACAGCAGAAAATCTTATTGGCTGAAGAAAAATGGAAGCGTGCCAGAGCTCGCGTCAATCTAAGAGAGAAGGACAGCAAAGAATACATCAATATCTTCCGGTATATTGTTAACATTTAATATCCATATCAATTTTTGTTACGTTGGTTTTGTTTCGTGATCAGACGAGAACTGCTGCGTCCAACGCAATACAGTGGCAATACAGCCCCCACAGACAACCCGGCCAATTTTCCAGTGGGTTCCAGATGCCTGGCTGGGGTGCCCCCAGTTCAGGGCATGTTCAGTGGGTCCACAGATCCGACCATGCTGCAGGTGCGATGTGGGTGTGATGATGTTTACTAAAAGTTACACTTGTCGGCATCATATTAGATTCAATATTTTCAATTTAAATAATAATGTAGGCTACAAATGCATAATTTAAAAAAAAAAGCGTAAAAGAACTATTGTTTTTGGGATAAAATGTGCCTTGTTTTACAGTGTCTTTTTGAGCATAAATTGTCAATAAAAAGGCCCCCTCCCCATAGTTTGAAAGGTTTGTCAATGGCATGCCTCTAACATCCCGAACCCAGGCTGTAATCTAGCAACAGTGGCAACCATTGTTTATTTGTTTAGTTTAACGAAAACTCCGGTATATGTTGTATATCCAGTATTTTGTTAGCTGAGAAGGAAAATAATTTCGTGTTAAGCGATTTTTGTTTCGTGTTAAAAAAAAAAATATATGTAATTACAGAGTATTTTGTCCGGACCGCTGTGTTACTTCGTGTTAACCGTTATTTCATGTTAAGCGTTTTCGTATGAAACAGATTTCACTGTAATTCCTTTGTGACCAATGAACTCCGTGTGATGAATTTTACATGTGGTCTGCAATGTACATGTGTACTCCTTGAAATTTACTTAAAATTATAAAGCACTGCATTAACTGAATTCTAGGAACGTGCAGGGGAGCGGATTACTGCTTTGGATACAAAAGTTCTTGTCTGATGACAAGTTAAGCAACGCAACCCCAGCCAATACTAACATGGGTGGCCGCTTGGGAAAACGCATTAGCGTAGTGTCTGCAGTCTCTCTGCACTAGGACTATGCAGTGGACGGGGCTATAATGACCTTTTCATGTGATCTTTTGCAGAGACAGGCTGACTCGCGTCCAGTGCAGAACACCTGGCATTCATTTAAGTGACATCAGAAGTATATCATCGTCTGAATCTTCGTTGGCTAGCATGGAAGACGCTTTGTCGGAATATGATGATCATTATGAATCCATTTTCACTAAATCGCCACCTTCTGCAGATCATTGTCAAAATAACAAAGGAATAAGTTGCTGGGAGTGTCATGCACCTCATTCTGCTCTTCCATCTGTTAAAACGAAATTATCCGTTTCCCAAGAGTATGAGACACGTGGTGTAATTAACAATGTAAAGGAAGATTGTCCCCTGTGTCCCACGACGAATTGTAATAAAATAGGATCTAGTCCTCCTTCTAAGTGTGGCATCTATCCAACAAAATTTGGACACAAGAATGTACCAAAGGAAATCTCCATCAAAAAGTCGTCATCACTGCCATCACATCCACCTAGTTGTGATAACCTTCTTGACAACAGTCTGTCTTCTGGCACTAGTGTGTTGACTAACGGCACGTGTAAGGTACTTGAGGTTATTGTCTCTTCAAGTAAGGATTCTAAGAAGGATCAGGACTTTGGTAAACAGATTGGTTGTGTGAATGGAACCAGCAAAATTACTTGTCAGCAAAAGCACCTTGTTTCTCACGACAAAGTGGACTTGCCGAGCGCGAGGTTGTTTGTTAACAATAACAGTAATAATGCGTTAACTGCCGTTCAGTTAAAGAAAATTAAGGTGGGTTCTTTGATTGGCGGCGATTGCAAATCTGACGCTTGCATGCCTGAGAACCGAAATGATAAAGGTGGAGATGATGAGGACGACGACAGAATGGACAAGACTGCCAAGGACTATTTGTCAAATCGAAGTAACGCGAGTGAGCATTTGTTGACGAAAGATGTTCAGGAAACTGAAGGCCAATCATTTAATAATCGCTTTGATGAGAGTCGCGGCAAAGCTACCACCACTCGCTCAATGGAACCTCAGGAAAGTAATTGTGAACTGTCGGTTAGTGGTGACCCCATCAATCTTTCTCCTGAACTTCCCGTTCCTCAGTTTCGGAGTGCCCAACCCAGTGTAGGGACACTTACTTCTTCTGAGCCAGATTTAATTATTGGCATCAAAGGAATTCATAATGTTGGTTGCAAGCCATCAGACGCTTGTGTCGGGGTGTCACAGACAAATGTTAATGCAGATGAACCCTTGATCAACAACATGAATGATGGCGTTGAAACTGATCCAAATGCTGACGAGCAAGAGTTTTTTTTATTTGAGGAAGCCGATGGACCCAATCATCCTCCGGTGCTTATGGAAGATGTCGAAGCGACCTCTTTATTACAGATTTCGGAGAAATCTCCCTCCATGATAGATTTTGCTTGTATGACTACGTCCTTAAATAATTCGGGATGTGTTGGTGTTAAGAGAAGGGGATTTCTTCAGAAATTAAATATTAAATGGCCTTCCAAGGTCAAAGTGAAAAATGTGAAAAGAGTTCAAGAGATCACTCCTGAGGACTTTCGCGAGACTTATTTGACTATGCGAAATGGTGGAAGTGATGATCAGACATTTGATACCTGTGGTGATTGGGTGAATGAGTTGGGAACTCATGGGGACTTGGCACCAGCAGACCTAGAATCTGGTAGTTACCCAACAGTTGTTAATATGACCATTGCTGACAGCGACGAGCCTGTTAGCACTTGTTGCGAATTGTCCAGTGACGGTGGGAATAAAGATGCGCCCGCCACAACGTTTCCACTTCCTTCATCATTGATTTTAAATGGCGATGTGTCTAGTACTGTGATCAGTGAAAGCAGGTTTCAAGGGCAGGTGCTGAGTCGCAACATTCCAGTACCTCCTCCTCCAACTGAAAATGACCTCTCAGAAGATGTGCTTCCCATGATGCGGTTCAATCTCCCGAAATTTGCACCTATGAATCAAGAAAGGATTGTTGTTGGCGATTGTAGTGAACAGTCACTTGCCAGCAACGAGAGCTATAAGGCTGAGGCAGATCAGATTTCGTCTTCAGGGCACAGTAGGAGCTTGATGGATGAACCGCCATCTGTACTGAGAGCCGTTCCCTTATCACCTCGCCTTGCATGTCAAACAAAATCTGATCACGTTCTATCTCGGCCAGAATCGTCTGCCTCAAGAGTTGAGAACTACTCGGGATATCGTTTATCAGGATATTCCTTGAACAAAATGTCTTCAGCGTCAACTGATATCTTAACTCCGGGATCTCTCACGCCTAGTAGATTGTCGCCGGCGCCTAGTGAAGCGTCCAAAACAGAGAGTGCCTTATCACCACCTAGTGACATTTCCAAGACAGAAAGTACCAGTCAAATGAAACATTTACATCCCATAAAAGAAATTGGCAACAAAGACAACGGCGGGCGTTTAATGTCCTTGCAGATGAAGCAGACTAGAGACGTAAAAGCTTCACCAATTGCCAGTGATGTGACGGAAGCGCAGACGCTCTCATTCCATGTACATGAACTTGAATTTGTAAATACGCGATGCAGTGTTCAATCGGAGAAGGATCATTCTAAGATTGAAGAAAATTTGGAAAATTCAGCATCCGTAAGCTGTCGTTTTTGCCTTATACTGTATATTTAACACTCAGATGTTAATAATAAGACTTCTGTTTCCTGCTATTTTTAGGTGGGTGTTGCTATGAACGAATGTCACAGTTTACTCAAAGAAGAAAAACCATGGTATGCGAAAATTATTTATTCTGTGGCCCCTTGGTTCGTTGGTGTTTTAGGGCCCTTCAACTACATGGTCATCAAAGCCCCGTCCACTGCTTAGTTCTAAGCAGAGACTGCACACACACACACACACACACTACAATAATGCGACGATTTTTGGGTATTATCGGTTTCCCAAGTTTTCCCAAGCGGTCACCCATGTTAGTACTAGCTGGGTTTGCGTTGCTTAACATCAGTGATTAGGCGGGAGCTGGTGCGTCCAACGCAATAAGCCACTCCCTTCAGTGGCCCCATCTATTCTCACTAGGTTGTTTGCTTGGCTATCCCGTTTGGGATTGTGCGATGTTACCACTGTCCTACGTAAAGGAAAGCGTTTGATCATCGTCAAGCTTTTCTCCCGCCTATGGCAGGTTCGGGTCTGCGATTTCTGGCCCTTCATTCCCGCCTATCTCTCACTAGGTCCCCATACACTGCCATATCCAGCCGTACAACCTGCTTCCACGTCTGCTTTGGTTTCCTATGCCTCAGGTACTTCCTTTTAATCTTCATCCAATGGTTATTAGAACCCCATCCACTGCGTAGTTCTAATGCAAAGTTTGCATTAGAGGTCACCCATGCTAGTACTAGCTAGGGTTGCGTTGCTCTTCCCTGTGATAGGCTTAAACAACTCCTCCTATTTCCCACATAACAGATAACATATTTTATCAATACAGATAGCCGGCCTAACCACTGCCTTGTAGAACATCCCCTTCAACTTTATGGGATCCTGTGGTCATGTAGGACTCCATCTACCTCATCCTACATTGATCCCTTTAGGTGACATTGAATCTTCTTCACGGAGTATGTCACCGCTATTTCCTTTACAGACCGAATTAAGAGCTATGTACTGTACTCTAGTTACTTCATCATTTTTTTTCAGTACATGTTTTCTATTGCTGTTCTGATGTGATTTAGACCCTCCTCTTCTCTCTCTAATCACTAAACTTTGCAGTGGCGTCAGCAAACACCATGCATTTTAGCACCCATTCCCCTACTGTATCTCCCTAGGGATCACGTCAATTTGGCGCATGACAATTTGGCGTATGGCAATTTGGCGTACGACAATTTGGCGTACATACAAATTTGGCGTACGACAATTTGGCGTACATACCGATCTCTTGGGTGCACACATTTGTTCAAAATTGCAACTGTCATAACCAGTGGCAGATCCAGGATTTTCGTCGGGGGGGGGGGGGGGGGTGAGCTAATACAGGGGGGTTGAGCTAAACCTCACATATTATGCAAATATAAGTTTATATGTGCATGGAAGGGGTTGCAACCCCAAAATCCCCATCCTAGATCCACGCGTGGGCATAACAGTCATTGCAACGGTCCCGTATAACACAGTTGGGTTTGTTTGTGTTTTAGGGTCCATCGACTTCAAAGGTCATTAGGGCCCTATAACACAGTTATGGTAGGCATTCATTGTTCTAGGTAGGCATACCTTGCAATGACTGTTGTTATGACTGTTGAAATATGTTGTTATGACCGTTGCAATTTTGAACAAATTTGGGCACCCAAGAGATCGGTATATACGCCAAATTGCCGTACGCCAAATTTGTATGTACGCCAAATTGTCATACGCCAAATTTGTATGTACGCCAAATTGCCATACGCCAAATTGTCATGCGCCAAATTGACGTAGACCCATCTCCCTATTCCTAAGTTTTCTCTGCATAGCATTCTTTCGTCACCCACGAAATATTTCATGGGATGTTATCGTAAGTCTTCTCTAAATCATTGTAGATGGCTTGTAGATCTTTTTTACTGCGCTATATTTTCCCACTCTCCTGCCCATCATGCAGATGGGTTCCATTCAGACCCTATCGGGCCTGAATCCGAGCTGATTTCCCCTGGACACTAGTGCTTAGATTTGAATTCTTGATGAATCGTTTATTTCGTTTCTGTAGGTATGAATTATCTGATGATGACGAAATTTTGATGCCGGAAACCTTGAAAAGAAATTTGGAAATGAGTAAGAATCATTATGAAGATGAAGACATATACTGTTGTTCATGACATTCATATAGATAGGGTAGCCGGCTTTCAAAGATCTATATGTGTATATAATATAATACTTAGCACGTTGAACAATGTTTTGAGTGTTGTGTACAGAAATTCATGTCTGTAAATATAATTAGCATACTATTGATTTAATATTAATTTATTATATGCCCCAAATAGGCAGTGTTACTATTTTAAAAGTTTTCATGAACATTCCAATCCAATATCATTACTGAAATGATTCATACAGCTGATAATCTTATAAATAACATCAGTTCCAGTTGTTTTTTTTTTTAATTTATTTACAGTGAAACCTCTCTATCGGTCTACCTCCCACTAAGGTCCACTTTTCCAGCCCACTGTTGTGTCGGGTCTGCGGATTCCAATCCTCCACCCCTCCTATCCCCTACCAGGTCCCCATCCATTCCGCACACAATCATGTCCTTTTGTACCACCTGTTCCCACATCCGCTGTGGCCTTCCCCTCGGTGCTCCCATCACCTGCTGTCCCATGATGGACCTAATGAGTTCCTCCTCCGCCCTTTCTCATTACGTACCCATACCACCTTCACCATCTTTCGGGTACCAACGTGCCTGCTCTACCCCCGTCTTCCACTCCAAAACTACCTCTAACATAATCGTTTTGCATTCTGTTGGCTCGCGACACCCCGCTCTTGTAGCGCAGCATTCGCATCTCTGCCACTTGCATTCTCCTTTCATGGTTCTTCCTCACGGACCAACACTCTGAGTCGTACAACATAGCTGACCTAACCAAAGTTCTGTAAACTTTGCCTTTCAGTTTTATTGGGACCCGACGATCTCACGGGACTCTGCTTACCTGTCTCCACTTTAGCCATCCTGTCTAGATCCTGTAGGTTACATTCAAGTCTATATCACCATCCCCCTGGAACACTGATCCCAAATATCTGAACTGCTGCACAGCTGGTATCACCTCATTTCTAGTGCGAACCTCTCCCTCTGGTCGTTGGCCTTACTAGCTGAAAGCTAAGTATTCTGTCTTCTTCACATTTAACTTCAAATCCCCCTTTTCCATTGGTATTTGTAGGCTCTTTTGTGCCTCCTTTTGGACTCGGTAAATATCGTACATTGAGGGGCCCAGCCACCTATTCCCGCCAGCAACTCATCCATGACTAGTGTAAATAAGTGTGTGCTAAGTGCTGAACCTTGATGCACACCAACGGTCCACTCTTTTAAAGAACGGAAAATTCTCTGGTACATGTTCTGCATTTTGGTTAGCCCTCCTAATCGGTCCACCCCTCTGATGGGTCAACTTTTGGATATCCCCAAGGGTGAACCAATTAGAGAAGTTTCACTGTAACTGATGTATAAGTTATATATGTTATTTCTGTAATTTGGAGTTAATTTATTCCCATGATGTCAGAAGAATGCAGTGGGCATATTTGTTTTTCATTTATATTCATGTATGTCTTGTAGTTTTTACTAACTAGGACCTTGGAACATTGTACCAAATGCCATCCATCACTATATTTATTTAGCCTTCACTGCGTATCTAATTCAGAAATCCTACTCTTGCCATAGCCAGGAGCCACACCCAACATCCATGCGATGAATACACATCGTCACTTATTAGCTACTTTGTGGAGACACTAGTGGACAAGACATCGGTTGAGCACCAACTGTTATACGTATCATTTATTGTTTACTGTGATTGATATCTGTAAAGGAATCTGTATGAGTAATTACCAGAGCAGGATGAACCGGTCTTTCAGAGCCTGCACTGGCAGATGTTTGCCACTACAGAGGGACACCATTTGGATGTTTCAACATCTATTGAACGTTATTGAAAATGTAGAAAGGGGTACTTATTTCAAATCTGCCAGCAGACGCTCTGAAACTCTTAGTGCTGACTCTGGTAATCATTATCAGAACATCTTAGCGTAATATATGACATGTTGAAGTTGTTAGCATGGGTTGCTAATGGTGTAAAAGTGGGCCAAACTCTGCAGTGTAACGGGCCTGACAAACCAGTAATTTCTGGTTGATTTAGCATATGTTCCTTGCCTATATTGTTCGTTGACATACGTAAAATTAGTTGTGAATATTGAGATTGTTGACTGTGTTTATGAATGGACAATATCAAAAGCAACTCCTAACCCTTTTCCCGCCTATGGCAGGGTCGGGTACCCATCTTGTCCCTCGGAATGGACATAGGGCGATATATTGGTCATAGTTTTTTTACAGCCGGTTGCCGACCAAAGCTGCACCCCTACGCTTATTTGTCGTCGGTCTAGTGTTCGTTGCGGTATGCTACGAAGAGGGCGAGCTCATACACCTGGAAATTTTGCATCATCTACCCGTTGCGTAGTAGAGAGGGTTCTTTTACATGCAAGTGTCATCGTACAGCCACACGGGACCTCGGTTTTACTTCTCATCCGAAAGAAGGTACATTCGCGGCTTCTCTCTCGCCCGAAAGAAACCGACCCACCTCGGGCCAGTATCAAACCTAGAACCATTGACGCAGTTGCCTAGCGTGCTAACCACTTCGCGAGAGTCGGGTCTGCGGGTTCTACATTCCACTCCAGCCTATCACTCACTAATTACCCGTTCATCCCGCAAGCTGCCATGTCCATAAGGACAACCTGCTGACCTTACCCAGCACCTCCTATGTCAGGGGTGGCGAACCTATGGTAATTTTTTCCAATAAGGGTCTGATCGATTGCGTAGTGTGTAGCAGACGATTCTTCGTACTTACGATGAAGGAAAGTATTAAAAAATACAAAAAGTATGGAAGCACTATGATATTCTGTGATTTCAGAATATTTAATTGAAAAGAAAGTAAAACGCTGATGCAATAACAACCCTTGCATAGTATATGTACTGTAACAAGAATAAAATTTGGGGGGTAAGAAAGCATTTTCTTGAAATTGAAAGAAAACCAAATTTTTGAAGCCAAAAAAGTATCGAAGCACTGACTCATGACGTATAAACAGCAGATATTTCAACTCCAACGACAAATTGATATTTTGTGTGTAGTCCATTGGCTTTCACAACAACTTCCAAACGTCTGGGCATTGATTTCACCAAACATTTTGTGATATTTGTGGAAATTCTCATCCATTCATCTTCCAAGGCAGATTTCAGAATTTGTTTGCCAGTAATGGTCTGTTTTCTTCAATTTTGGTCAAAAAAAAACCAAATTTGTTCTATAGGGTTAATGTCTGGGTACTTAGGGGGTGTTTTCAACTAAAGAGGACCGTTGTAAAGGAGCCACTTTTTTGTTAAAGCTGCACATTTAGGATCACTGTCCTGTTGAAAAAGTAAAGGTGCCCTGTAGCCCTAAGTTATTTGCACAGGATTTTAATTTATGGGCCGACACAATTACATATGACCTCGGTATCACATGCCCTTCAAAAAAATCCAGGTTTCCAACTCCACTGTATGCCACGCAGCCCTAAACCACAATCCCCCAAACTCCATGCTTCACTATTTGTAGGTTATTTGGGGGGTCCATAGGAGTACCCTTTCTCCTCCAAGCAGTTAGAATACTTCTTGGCTTGAAAATTTTACATGTGCTTTCATCACTAAATATAACATTTTCCCAGAATTCCATTGGTTTATCTTTATATTCCTCAGCAAAGTGAAGAAGTTTTTGTCAATTCACTTGAAGCATGTGGCTATGTGGCATACAGTGGAGTAGGAAACCTGGATTTTTTTGAAGGGCATGTGATAGCTAGGTCATACGTAAATGTGTAGGCCCATAAATTAAAGTCCTGTGCAAATAACTTAGGGCTACAGGGCACCTTCACTTCTTTAACAGGGCAGTGATCCTAAACACTGTGCAGCTTTAACAAAAAAGTGGCTCCTTTACAACGGTCCTCTTCAGTTGAAAACACCCCCAAAGTATCCAGACATTAACCCTATAGAACACATTTGTTTTTGTTTTTTACCAAAATTTAAGAAAACAGACCATTACTGGCAAACTCTGAAATCTGCCTTGGAAGATGAATGGATGAGAATTTCCACAAATATCACAAAATGTTAGGTGAAATCAATGCCCAGACGTTTGGAAGTTGTTGTGAAAGCCAATGGACTACACACAAAATATTAATTTGTCGTTGGAGTTGAAATATCTGCTGATTATACGTCATGAGTTAGTGCTTCCATACTTTTTTAGCTTCGAAAATTTGTTTTTCTTTCAATTTCAAGAAAATGGTTTTTTACCCCCCAAATTTTATTCTTGTTACAGTACATATACTATGCAAGGGTTGTTATTACATCAGCGTTTTACTTTCTTTTCAATGAAATATTCTGAAATCACAGAATATCACAGTGCTTCCATACTTTTTGTGTCAACTGTACATGTTTTGTGGGGCCTTGTGATATGAGCAGTAGCGGTAAGTAAGATATCACAAAATATACAGTAATTAAATAATCACAGAATAATTTAAGGAAATATCACAATATAATTAAAATATCACAGGTAAATGACATCACAGGGTGGGCCTGTCTAACATGCAGTGGATGCCGGGGTTCTGGGCCTGTATCGCACAGGGTAGTTTTCCGAAATCACCCTCAAAATTGCTGATAGCAATGACCGACAACAGGCCTCGCAACATGTATTTTGAATACCTCCGTCATCGGAAGTAGAAAGAATCGTCTGCTGCACGCTACGCAATCCATCGGACCCTTATAGAACAAAATTACTCGTTTATTTATCGTCGGTCTAGTGTTCGTTGGGGCATTCCACCCACCGACGCTAGCTCCTGCACCTGAAAATTTTTGCCACACCCACCCGTTGCAAATTAGAGAAGGTTGTTACACTACAAGGTACCTCGGTTTTACTTTTCATCTGAAAGGAGGCGCTCTTGGGGCCCCTGCCCCCGCCCCCAAAAGAAGCCGGCCCGCTTCCATCCAGTATTCGAACCTGGAGCTACTGACGCAGGTGCCGAGCATACTACTAATGAATTGGTGAAATTTCCATTTTCTGTAGCAAACCGGAAATAAGGGTACCCTACTAAATATTCCTTTAACACACTACTGTATCTGGCACGTTAGTAAATCAAAAACTATATTTAAATTTTTGGCACACCAGCAGAAAAAGGTTCGCCACCCCTGTCCTATATAGCCTATACCTGGTAAAGGCCTACACATTGGGTAGTGACGTCAGCATAGGTAGTCGATTAGTCTTACCATTGCTTAACAACAAAATCATTAGTATAGAGCAGGGGTGTCCAACTTTTGTGTACATAAGATCTACGTTTCATCTTAAAAAAGTGTCGTGATCAACTTATTGTTATAGGTGTAGTCAAAGTGGGGAGGGGGAGGTTCGAGACTGGACCAAGGTGGGTCCTGTCGCAGACCTAGAAACACTGAGCCACTATGTACCGAGGCAGGACTTAAGTCAACACATCGCGAGTGATCGACCAAAATTGGCAAGGCGATCGCGATCGATTTGTTGGCCACCCCTGGTATAGAGCAGCGATTCTCAACCACTGTGCCGTGGCACTTTAGTGTGCCGCGACATTCATCAAATGTGCCGCCACTGCGAATACCCATACATAAGTAACGTCATATTAATGTGACCACCAGCTAATATCCAGCTGGAGAGGCGTTGCTAGGATTAGCGTCACCCAGTGTGGTGACGGTATGGTACGCCATGGTGTAAACCCCCCCCCCCCTTCAAAAAGTTGCTCTACGTGCTCTGTCCCTTCTGTTCTGGTGTCGCCCCTTTTGTCATGGTGCCAGTGGTGTCACCTGGGGCGGCCCACCCGTCCTTAGTGTTGCTGCTGTCCTGCAGCAAACCACTGGGACCGCCATTGACCATGGACGGGCTGTATAGCCAGGTACTGTAGTTCAATCGGTACTGCCTTCCTAGGACGGACTGGCTGAACCAATGGGCGTGAATACAACAGTTCTCACTACTGGCTAACAGAGCTATGTAGTAGTTTAGTCTACTGGTCATCCACTTGATGTATGCATAGGGCTGGTTACAAGTAACTTCTAACTTTCTTCCCGCCTATGGCAGGGTCGGGTACCCATCTTGTCCCTCTGAGTGGACACAAGGGCGATATATTGCACATGGTTTTCCTGCAGCTGGTTGCTGACCAAGGCTGCAACCTCTATGCTTTTTATCGTCTTTCTACTGTTCGTTAGGACATTCCACTGAAACCGAGGGGAGCTCCTACACCTGGAAATTTTGCTACCTCTACCCGTTCCATTAGAGAGGGTTCCTTCACGTGCGGAATCCATCATACACCACACTATACCTCGCACTTCCTTCTCACCTGAAAGAAGGCGCATTCAGGGCTTCTATCTTGGCCAAAAGCAAGCCCATTGGTCCAGCATCGAGCCAGCTACTACTACCTACCCACTGAGCTACCGAGGCAAGTTTTTGCATAGGGTTAGGTTACAACTTACTGTATATATTTTCTTGGGCGTTTGTGTCCCCAAAATGTATCGTTGTTAGTGTCCGCCAAAATTTTAAATTATTGAAAGTGTACTGTGACGAAAAAAAAAAGGTTGAGAATCGTTGGTATAGAGACTATTAATATCACCAGATTTTCCAGAGGGCAAAGCGGGACGGGGACTTTTGGTTGTTGTTGTTTGTTGGAGTTTAAGGTCCCGTCAACTACGAGGTCATTAGAGACCCGTCCACTGTATAGTTCTAAAGCATATACTGCACAGACACTACACTAATGAGACGATTATTGGGTATTAGCAGTACCCAGCTTTCCTGAGCGACCACCCATGTCAGTACTAACTGGGCTTGCGTTGCTTAACTTCAGTGATCAGACGAGAACTGGTGTGTCCAACGCAACTTGCCGCTCTTGGGACTTTTGGTGATGATGAAGTGCAGGGTGCTTCATCATCATCATCATACCCTTATCCCACCTGCAGCAGGGTCAGGTCTGCAGGTTCAAGCCCTCCATCTCACACACTGCCATAGCCTTATGGACAACCTGTTCCCACGTCTGCTTCGGTCTCCCCCTGCCCCGGGTAATGCCAATCACCTGCATTCCTGAAATGCACGAAACGAGCTCCTCCTATCCTCATCTCATTATGTGTCCATACCATCTCAACCTATTTTCCCTCATTTTTTTAGGCAATGTCCACCACTCCCAGACTACCTCTAATATACTCATTCCTAATTCTATCAGCTCTCGACACCCCACTCATGTACCACAGCATTCACATCTCAGCTACTTGCATTCTGTTGACGTGGCTCTTCCTCACCGCCCAGCACTCTGATCCATGTAGCATAGCAGGCCTAAACCACTGCCCTGCAGAACTTCCCTTTCAAATAGATTGGGACCTTCCTATCACCCAGAACTCCGCTTCCCTGTCTCCACTTCAACCATCCCCATTGATTTTAAGGGCCTCAGGACGGGACCAGCACAAGATGCCTGATGTTTTAATTTGATTCATATGATGATCAGTTTCCAAAGTAAAAGGATCATTCCATGTGGGTGCTTTATTCATGTATTTCATTGACGAGTGAATGCTTCTGAGAAGTTGCCAACAAAGTGGGACAAACGGGCGTCCCGCCGGGACAAGAGAGGGACGGCGGGACATGAAGTCTGAAATCAGGACTGTTCCGCCTAAATCGTGACGTCTGGTCACCCTAGACTATGCTAGTGGCGGCGAACCTTTTTCTAAGCAGGGTCATAAGAACACAAAAAAAAACAAAAAGTAGTTCGCAAGTCAGGTGCAAGCACTATTTAATTTTATGAATAAAAATTAATTATTATTAATAATGAATGGAGTTCGTCCTGCCTTCCGTGCATCTGATTCTCTCGTGCTCTCAACAAATTTTCTAATTTCTGACTGTTACGACACATCTCCAGCCTTCCTTAGGGTAAAACCAACACCACCTAAAGAACAAGCCTGGCCACTGAAACGCATATGTGTAACTACGTCATCAACGGCAGGCCTATGTAACTATAGTGCTAGTGTCAACAGCATAAACAGCCTCGTGTTATCAGAAAGACACCTCGTGATTTTAATTTCAAATTTTAATTAAATACCTTTGTGCTTTTTTCCAAAGCATTTCATCCATATAAATTAGTTAAGTATAGTTTTGATTACATTAATATATTAATTTGATCAAAAAAATGGTGTACAAGTGCTGTGTTCCAAATTGCTGGGGGAATTATTCAAGCAAGGGTCCCAAAGTGAGCTGTTTCTCATTTCCAAGGGATGAGGATTTGTGCAAAAAATGGATAGCTGCAATTCATAGAAAGGATTTTAAAATAACAAATCCTGCAAAGGTGAGCCCAAATCTTATTAGTAACAAAACGTCTTAATAAAATATTGAATGCATGCATTACACAGAAGTCATGGCTGAAGATTTTAAGTGATATGATTTGTCTAAAATATATTAGGTGTGCCAGCTTCATTTTACTGAAGCAGATTTAAAGATTTTTAATGAGGCATTTGATGAAAAAGCTGGCAAGTCCATTAAAGTCAAACTTTCAAGAAAATTAAATTAGATGTATTTAGTAAATAAAATTATAATTTTGTAACTGTTAGTTTAGGTATCTTTTTCCTTTAATTACACTCAAATAATAGCATGTTTATTAGCTTAGTTGAATGTTATTATTATTGAACTCTGATTTACATTTTAATATTGTTATATTGCTTTTCCTAGTGCTTTAACTTATTTTCTATAAATTAATGAAATCTTCTGCCTTGTAATTAAAAGAATTTGTAATAAAACAAGTAAAGTCGCTTTATTAAATGAATAGTAGGTCTACAAACAAAAAGCAATGGCAGGCCTACTCTGCGTGACGTCATAATGAAGCAACCAGGCTTGTGCTTTAGGTGGTGTTGGTAAAACTCACCTTTCTCAAGGCATAGAACCCTAAGCTTCAAGATCAGGTAGGGCCATAGGTGTTGGGGGCGTTTTTGGCGGTAGGGAACTTGTTGCGGGGTTTGGCTCTAAGCCTAACCTTGTGGCATTTTTCCACTGATTGCAACGTGGTTTTGACAGCGTCGTCTGCACTGTCTGTGACCACGTGGGGGACGTCCACCAATTACTTATGGCAGAATTTCATTTCATATACGTAGATAATTAATTATCTGTATTACCATAAAATCTCACATAGTGCCTGTGGATTGTACATGAAACATAGAGTCATTTAGTGTGGGCTATATGTGAGGGCAGACTATAAATGAAACTCAGGTTTCTCCATGAAAACTGCTCTTCATTTTCTGAACATTTTATTACACTTAACAACACCACTTTACACAGTACGTTCTTATTTATATGATAATGTGGTATAAAATCCTTCACATTTCAATTTCATCATCAGGGCAATCTGACATTTCATGTTCAAATTCATTTGATCCCATTCCTCCTACAAGTTGCTCCACTGGCTACAGTAGGAATTTTAAAGTGCAGACTATATTTGAGGTGCAGACTTTACAAGAGATTTTATGGTATACATATATTGGGTAATTTTATCCTATAAGGGTCCGATGGATTGCATAGTGTGTAGCAGACAATTCTTTGTACTTCTGATGAAGTAAAGTATTAAAAATACATGTTGCAGGGCCTTGCAATATGAGCAGTAGCAGTAAATAAGATGTCACAAAATATTATTAATCTCATTACAAATAACATTACAATGATCTCTACTTTCAGTCTTTTGGGTCTCCGGCCTTCTCGCCTTTGACTTGAAGGCTTCCACCCAGTAAACAAGATACATATCGATTCTGTGAATGACCTCGTGTAGCCAGGAATATCCCATTTGTACGAATCTCGCTTTTCTAGGCACAGAAAAATCTCTGAAGAATTGCTTTCTGCCCTGAAAATAATGTTTTGTCAATAATTTGGCCCTAAAACACCGTTCATCAGAAGTACGAAGAATCGTCTGCTACACACTACGCAATTCATTGAACCCTTATTGCACAGAATTACCCATATATTGTGTATAATATTATGTTGAATTATATATGTGCTGTGTATTGTGCATGGGAAAACCATCTTGGGACAGGGTAGAGTGGGAGGCACAGTCCAGGGTAACAGGCAGACATGGTGGTGGGATGAGGAGGTAGAAGCAGCCATCAAACAAAAGAAGGCTGCTTTCCACAGTTGGCAGGAGATAGGGGACCAGGAGTCAAAGACTCAGTATAGGCAGGCAAAGACCACTGCTTGGAGGAACATTGCCCTGGCCAAGCACCAGAAGTATGAGGCCCTCTATGAGCAGTGAGGGACAAAGGAAGGGGAGAGAGAAGTTTTCAAACTAGCCAAGGCTAGAAATAGGGCAGCAAAATATATACACCAATACCCTTAAAAGTGAACGATGGCTTAGGTAGGGTCCTGCTCTCTCCAACAAAGGTAAAGAGGAGATGGGAGGAGTACTTCCAAAACCTCTTGAATGAAGCAAGGGAAGTGGCCAGGGCACTTAGGAAGATGAAAGGGAGAAAAGCTGTAGGCCCACATGGAATCCCCATTCAAGTATGGCATAGCCTAGGGATGACAGGTACCAAGTGGTTGAGGAAATATTTCAATAAGATAGCTAGTGGAGATTGAATGCCATCTGCATGGTAAGAGTTGGATAGTACCACTCAACAAGGGTAAAGGGGATGCCCAAGACTGTGTCAACTACAGAGGTATAAAGCTAATGAGCCACTCCATGATGCTTTGGGAGAGAGTAATGGAACGTCGCCTCTGGGATAAAACTAGTCTCCATGGATATCAGTTTGGGTTCATGCCAGGTAGATCCACAATGGAGCCTATCTTCATTCTGAGGCACATGGTAGAAAAGTATAGGGCAGCAAAGAAAGACCTCCATGCCATCTTCATTGACCTGGAGAAGTTTGTGGAGTAGTACAAAAAAGAAGGGTAGAAGAATGGTTTATTAGAATAATTCAGAATATGAATAATGGCTCCACAGCCAGGGTAAGGACACCTTGGGGAAACACCGGGGGTATTCCAGTGAAAGTTCGGGTTCAGCACTTAGTCCATATCTTTTCATCCTGGTTTTGGATGAACTGCTGACGGGTGTAGGGGAATGGGCCCCTCAGTGCCTGGTATTTGCCAATGATACAGGCAAAGTTAGATAGAGATAGAGAAGGGCCTAAACGATATAAGGGGAGCATTGGAAAAGGGAGGGCTAAGGATTAGCACAAAGAAGATAGAGTATTTAGCATTCAATTGGGATGGTCAGGAAAACAGTGGGGACATATGCTTGAGGGGCGGACTGGTGAAAAGGTGCAGGAGGTAAAGTACTTAGGATCAACATTTCAAAGCAATGGGGAGATAGACTTGGACGAGACCTGTAGAATCAATGGGGGGTTGAAATGGAAACAGGCAAGTAGGGTCCTTTACGATAGGAGGATCCCAATCAAGTTGAAAGGGAAGTTCTACAGGACAGTGGTTAGACCAGCGATGCTATATGGTTCAGAGTGCTGGGCAGTAAAGAAAGGAATGCAAGTAGCCAAGATGCAAATGCTGCAGTACATGAGTGGTGTGTTGGGAGCAGATAGAATTAGGAATGCATATATTAGAGGTAGCCTGGAGGTAGTGGACATTGCCGAAAAGATGAGGGAAAATAGGCTGAGGTGGTATGGTCACATAATGAGAAGAGGGGAAGAGGAGCTTGTTAGGGCCATACCAGAAATGCAGGTGGTCAGGACCACCCGGGGCAGGGTGGTCCTGATGATGATAATGAATGGAGTTGCATTCCTACAGACAACCAGTTCCCATGTCTGCTTTGTTAAAGTAGTACATAGAGAACATCATCATCATCAACTTACTCCTGCCTGCAGCAGGGTCAGGTCTGTGGGTTCTTATCCTCCACTCTCACCTATCCCCCACCAAGTCTCTCTCCACACTGCACGTCTCCATGTCCCTCTGCACCACCTGCTCCCGTGTCCGTTTTGGTCTCCACTTACCCCTGTTGCCCCCAATCACATGCAGACCCATAACGGACCTAATAAGTTCTTCCTCCTCTCACCTCATCACATGCCCATACCACCTCAACCGCTTCTCCCTCATCTTTTCTGCAATGTCTCCCACCCTCAGGGTTCCTCTAACGTATGGCATATCATGGATAAGGACGGAGATTTCGGGCATAAAAATGATGAGACACGTTTTTGGTAAAAAATAATAATCAGGTTTTAGTCCAATTGCTATTCTGCCATTATGAAGGCAGATGTAAACCGGCGTGCAGATCAGTAAAAATCCAACGATACGCTAAAATCCGAGCAATTAAAGATCAAATGATTTTGTGAACTCAGAATGCTAAAATGTCTGACTCTAGAATATAAAATATAGGATTTACTTGATGATTGTAGATTGACTGTCATAAGACTATTTTCTGGTTGAAGAGTGAAAATCTGAATAATGACTGACCAACTTTACACCCCCAAAACATGTCCTTTATGACCTTGCATCCTGAGGTCCTTGACCATAGTTGGGTCCTGTGACCAAAGGGTACCCACAATGATTCATTGCCAAGGGACCATGCAGGATGCACCTACAAAAGGTCTTAAAATTTAGAGAAGGTCCTATTGTTGACCACAGGATGTCATGACAACAGGACCTGGAAGAACAATGATTTTTTAAACATTGTGTGATGTGCAGGGGTGTATGTCTTTGGAGGCAGAGGAGTGTAAGGGATTGTGTCCCTACATCACCCCCTGCTAGTGATTGAGCCTGGTCAATGATGAGTATCCAGCTTGGTACCGCTCTGGAAACCTGACCCGACGTCAAGATCTGGTTTGGAGAGGCCTGCTGGAATCTTGGGTAGGTGCTGGCGGAGGCTGTGGTGGTGGTGCAGAGGGCTCATGCTGTGGTCCAGGTGGCATGTGTGGCACCACTATGGTGAAGCCAGGTGGCTCTTCTTGGGCTACCTGGCATGGCTTGTTGTCAGTCTCCATGTATGCAGGCTTCAGTCTGTCTATAGAGACAGTTGTGTGTCTTCCATGAATGTTGAGCACAAATGTTTTGCTAGACCGACTTATGACCTGATATGGTCCATCATATGGGTGTTGCAGTGGTTTCTTCACCCCATCATGGCAGATGAAGACGTGGCTGGCAGTGGAGAGGTCCATAAATATGAATGGCTGCTGCTGGCCATGATGTTTTGGGTCAGCAGGCTTCAACTCCTGGAATTGGAGCTTAAGGTCCCTCACAAAGGTGTAGTCGTTGACGTCTTCATCTGTTGCTGGTGCAGTGGAAAGGAATTCACCCGGCAGTCTCAGAGGCTGGCCATACACCATCTCTGCTGCTGTTGCTTTGATGTCTTCCTTCCATGCTGCCCTGATGCCTAGAAGGATGAGTGGAAGGCACTCAGTCCAGTGGCTCTGGTGGCAATGGATGGCTGCTTTTAGTTGGTGGTGAAGACGTTCCACCATGCCATTTGCTGCTGGGTGGTAGGCTGTAGTGTGCAGGTGAGTCAAACCAATTAGGCAGTTGAGCTGCCTGAAAAGGTTGGACTCAAATTGCTTACCTTGGTCCATCATAATCCGAAGTGGCACTCCAAAGCGGGGAATCCAATGATGAAGGAATGCCCAGGGCGACGATTTCTGCTTCCTGGTTTGGCAATGGCTCTGCCTCTAGCCAACGTGAGAAACAATCAATCATGGTCAGGCAGTAGCAGTGACCCTCAAAGTCAGGCATGACAATGAGGTCCAGGTGGACATGATCGAATCACTGGGATGGTGGAGCAAATGTGCCGACAGGTGAAGTTATGTGCCAACAGGTGAAGTTATGTGCCTAGAGGTTTTTGACTGTTGGCAGGCAAGACAGTTCTGTGCCCAGTGACTACAATCTGCCTTGACTGATGGCCAAACAAACCTCTGTGTGACAAGCTTCACTGTTGCTGTTGCTCCAGGGTGAGCCAGTTGGTGGACAGAGTTGAACGCCTTCCTTCGAAAGGGCTGAGTGAGGAAGGGCCAGGGCCAAGATCTTGAGACATCACAGTAGATCATGATGTGTGACCCAGGAATGCTGACTCTGGTTAGCTTCAAGGAAGAGCTGCTGTCATGTAGCAGCTGCTGCAGTTCAGCATCTGCTTCCTGTGAGGCTGCCAGGTCATCAAAATTGATGGCCTCCTCGATGACCTCTACCTGAGACAGGGTGTCTGCCACAATGTTTTCCTTACCAGGAAGGTAGTGGATGTCTGTTGTGAACTGCGAGATGAAGTCCAGGTACTGGAACTGTCGGGGTGACACTTGGTCATTTTGTAGACCACAAACTGTTTTGCCTCCATCATGTGGTGAAAATGTTTATCGCCAAGTAGATGGCCAAGAGTTCCTGAATCGAAGGCACCATACTTCATCACGAGAGATGAAAGCTTCTTGGAGAAGATGCTGAAAGGTTGCCAGGCATTGTCAACCCACTGCTGCAGTGAAGCACCAATGGCTGGGCCAACAGGGCTGCCTGTGCTAGGCTGTCTTTGCAGCTTTAGAAGGCTGCAGTGGCCTCTATGGTCCAGTTTACAGGTGTCTTCCCCTTCACGTTGTTGCCTAACAGGGAATGGAGGGGTGCTTGCACTTTGGCTGCCTTGGGTATGAACCTTCTGTAAAAGTTTAACATACCCAAGAATTGGTGTAATTCACTGACCAGGGCTGGGCAGGGGAATGCCTGGATGGCATCCACCTTTTCAGGGAGGGGCTTGGTACCTTCACCTGACACCGAATAACTGAGGAACTTCACCTCTGGCTGCCCAAACATGCACTTGCTAGGATTGATTACAATCCCATAGGCAGCCAGTTGCTGAAAGAGTATCATTGGGTGCACAAGGTGCTCCTCGGTTGATGTTGACCCTACGAGCAGGTCATTGATGTAGGTGTAGATGAAGTCAAGGCCATGCAACACTTCATTCATGAAATGCTGAAACGTTTGTGTGGCATTACGTAGCCCAAAAGTCATGAAGGGGAACTCAAATAACCCAAATGGTGTAGTTATGACCGTTTTGGGGATGTCATCCTCAGCCACTGGGATTTGATTGAATGCATGCACCAAATCAATCTGCAAAAATATAGTTTTAAAAGGAGGGCCTAAGCAAAGTCCTGAATGTGGTGCACAGGGTAGACGTCTGGCTCTGTGACACTATTCAGGCTGTGGTAGTCACCACAGGCTCTCCAGGTGTTGTCCTTCTTTGGGACCAAGTGTAGCAGAGAAGCCCAGGAGCTGTCAGATGGCCTTGCAAGACCCAGGCACACCATGGCCTCAAACTCCTGCTTGGCTATCTGAAGCTTTTCTGGGGCAAGTTGCCGTGGCTTCTGTGACACTGGTGGTCCTGGCTTCGTGATGATGTGGTGTTTTGTGTTGTGCTGCATCGGTAGTTTCACACCGTTTGGCCAAGTGATAGTCGGGAATTCAGCTAATAGTTCATGGAATTGTGATGATCCATTGATTGTCCTGACACTGAGCTCCTCACACACAGCCAGCTCTCCTTGCTGGGTCATCTGAGTCGTTGAGTCCAGGAGCTGGCCGTTTTTCAGGTCTGGTAAGAGACCATAGTGTGAGAGGAAGTCAGCACCTAGGATGGGCTTGGAGACGTCAGTGATGACGAATCTCCAAGTAAAGTCCCATCAGAGTCCTAGGTTTAGAGTCAGGGTCACCATTCCACACCATTCCATTCTATCGGTGTGCTGTTCGCTGCAGCCAACACATAATGCGATTGTTGGTGGGGGCCTTTGAGGACCAGGCCTTTGGGGGCCACTAGGAAGCACGTTTTGGAGGTCCTGCCCCAAATGAAGAGACGGTGGGACTTGGGTGGGTGGGCATCATCAGCTGCCATTGACGATTGCCCAGGCCATTTCCCGACCCCCAGTCACACGGGTGGGTACACTTGGTGGCTGCCTCCTTGAACTGCCAATGGTACCTGGCATATACCTGGCACAGCATATACCTGGTGGTCGTCGGTCTGTGGAGTGGGAGTGGGCTCGGGACCGTGAATGCGAGCAGGTGCTGGTTCTCCCAGAAACTGCCAACACCTCACTTAATGCAGCAAGCTGCTGCTTAACCTTAATCAGCTCTAACGTCAGCTGTTGAAGTTGTGCTGCGAGCTGTGTGTTAGGGCTGTCATCTGGTCAGGCTGTGGGCTGAGCTGCTGGTGCACTGGTCAATGGGAGCAGTGCAAATACAGCATCAGCCAGTTCTGCAGCAGTAGTGAGGGGTTGGGAACTCTGGGCAGCCATCATAAGCTTGAGCCTGTCAGGTAACCCTCACATCCAGAGGGAACGGTGGAGTTGGTCTGGGACACTGGTGCCTGCCAGGGCTTGAGGACGCCGAAGGTATTGTGAGGGCTTTTAATCACCCATCACAACAGACTCCAGCAGAAGTCACGTCTTCTCGTCCTGGGATGAGCTGAGCCTCTTGATGAGCTCATGTCTGAGTCTGTGGTAGGAGTAATTGTCAACAGGCAACATGATAATGTCCCTGACTTGATTGGTGATGTTAGTTGGGAGCACTCTGAGTACCACGTTGAATTGTTTTAAGGGTTCCACTATGTGGGACTCCATGAATATGGCCTCCACCATAGTGAACCACATTTCAGGGTCAGCCACATTGAAGTTGGGCAAGCGTGGCACAGGGGACACAGTAATGCTTTTAAGGGGCATAGCACCTTCTGCCATTGTTGGGCCACTTAATTCAGGGGTCCTGCTCACGCACACAGCACAACACCCTGACCAAAAATGTACACTCACACACTAAAAGAACTTAATGGTTAAAAAAATTACACACAAATAGAGAAAAAATTACTAGCTGAAAGGCAAAAAAATAATAACTACAAACAACAAAAACAAAAATTAATAGTTAAAAAAAATAAGAACAAAAAAAATCGTAGCACCAACGTGGAGGCGATCCCACTATGTCGCACACTCTACAAAGCAATAATAAGGAAGCACAAAAAAAATTTTGCGTGGAAAAGAAAAAAAGATTTTGAAACAGAGATGGTCGTGATCTCGACACCTAAGCACCGTCAATGAAATGCAGTATTACATTGAGGGGAAAAGGAAAAAAAAATTTTGGGCATAAAAAACTCACTGGAATCAAACCCGTGTCCTTACGTCCACAATATATGCGATTATGCGATAGGCACGTAAAAATGAGAAAAAAAAACATGCACAGAAAAAAGTATGGCCAGAATGGAACCTGCATCTGCGGGTTGCGCGGTTATGCGATTAGCAGACGAACGAAAAAAATGAACAATAATAAAAAAAATAAAAAATGAATTTTCAGCCTTACTTCACGGCTGCGTTTCTATCACGTCCGGGTCACCATTATCGCGTATCACGGGTAAAGACGGAGATTTCGGGCACAAAAATGATGAGACACGTTTTTGGTAAAAAATAATAATCAGGTTTTAGTCCAATTGCTATTCTGCCAATATGAAGGCAGATGTAAACCGGCGCACAGATCAGTAAAAATCCAATGATACGCTAAAATCCGAGCAATTAAAGATCAAATGATTTTGTGAACTCAGAATGCTAAAATGTCTGACTCTAGAATATAAACTATAGGATTTACTTGATGATTGTAGATTGACTGTCATAAGACACCCCCAAAACATGTCCTTTATGACCTTGCATCCTGAGGTCCTTGACCATAGTTGGGTCCTGTGACCAAAGGGTACCCATGATTCATTGCCAAGGGACCATGCAGGATGCACCTACAAAAGGTCTTAAAATTTAGAGAGAGGTCCTATTGTTGACCACAGGATGTCATGACAATAGGACCTGAAAGAACAATGTTTTTGTTAAACATTGTGTGATGTGCAGGGGTGTGTGTCTTTGGAGGCAGAGAAGTGTAAGGGATCGTGTCCCTACAAACATAATCATTTTAGGAAATAGAGAATAAACCTTAAAATAACATTGAAAACAAAACATTTATTTTATATAATACATTAGTGGAATTTGCTGTTGTTTATAAGACTTCAAACTAGATGTGATTCACGCTTGGGTTACGTAAAATTGCACAGTGGGTCGTGGGGCGGATCTAGGTTTATTGGGGCCTAGGGCTTATTGAAGTCCACTGGAATACTTTGCCTTTTAATATTCGTTCCACAGTTTTTTCATGTACTAATTATAGGTGTCTTACAACATGTCCCCATTTTAAAAAGGCCTTGTACAATTACTGCCTCCACAATCATTTTTCCTAAATGTACGTGCATATTTTATGGTTATATGACCTTATTCTGGTATCGTATTCCTTGTAATCTTTCTATTGCTCTTTATTATTTGTTGGGTATTTACAGTGTACTATTTTATGTACGTGTGAAATGAATAATAATAAATAATAAAATAATGTTACATTGATTAAAATTAATCAAATAATACTATAAACAATCATTATTATTATTATAAATATTTCTTACTATATGATAAGTGCTCATTGTTAATCAACAAGTATTAAAAATTTATGATAATTCCCTTTTCGGAGCCATCCACACTTGGGCGCCCAGGGCTTCAGCCCTGTTAGTCCCTATGTAGATCCGCCCCTGGGTGTGTCAAAGGTTTGCCATGGTAAAAGTGTAGTTTAACCCAAGGAATTATTTCATCATTCGTAGCAGATGAAATGTGGCGCTTCGGTTGGTATAAGGGCAGCCTCACACTGGAGCCGACTACGAGCGACTTTTAGTCGTCCGTAGTCTTACAAATATGCACAAACGATCCCATTCCTTGTTTCCCTATGCATCCTCTCACTTTGGCTGTGACTCAGTCGTCCGACTACGTGCATACACTTCCGACTTGCGACTAGATCTGAACTGGTTGGGAATTTTCTTCCGACTCTGTGTGACTTGCACAGTATCTTCTGTTTATAAGTTTCTTTTGCACTTCTTATCAATGCTGCGGGGCATGAGTGGGGTTTTGCTGAAGCAAGTCGTCTGACCAAGTCATGCCTAATGTGAGCACTCAAGTTGCCCAACTATGTCGTGCGTAGTCAGAGTCGCACATAGTCGGCTACAGTGTGAGGCTAGCCTAACGTCATCAAAATACTCGTTCCAGGGCCTGCTGCACATGCTATTGTTTTTAAATCGTTTGGACGTAACGAAAGTGATTCGCGAAATATTAGGCGTGTTGAAATCAAGGTAAAGAACTTCATGAATTTATTTAATGAATATCTTTCTCGTTATTTTAACTGGAAGCTTTCGATTGCATAAATCGATAGCTTCCGAGAAATACATTCATGAATCAAAATCATTAAATAAATCGAAAGCTTCCAGTTAAAATAGCGAGAAAGATATTCATTAAATAAATTCATGAAGTTCTTGGCTCTGGAATGAGTATTTGACGAAGTTATACCGACCGAAGCGCCACATTTCATCTGCTACGAATGACAAAATAATTCCTTGGGTTAAACTACACTTTTACCGTTTGCCACCACAGGACTATACTAATGCTTTTTTGATTCTAATGTTTCATTTGAGCGGGTCTATGCTATAGACCAGTGGTTTCCAACCTGGTAGGCACGGACTACTGCCAGGGGAGGCGCCAGTGGAGAGTATAAATCATTGTACTGCAAAGCAATGCAAGTCCTTCTACCGTTTGTAATGTATTATTCATTTGAAACGGGCTTTTCGTCACTGGCTGCAATGAAAACCAAATACAGTGATACCTGAACTTACGAGTGTTATTCGTTCTGTGACTGAGCTCGTAACTGAAATGTCTCGTATATATCAAATTATTTTTGTTCATAGAAATTAATTGAAATGCCTTTAATCCTATATATATATATTATGAAAGATATATCATTAATTTTTACGTGTTTTCCCATGCTACAATTCCTGCAGAGTGTAACGTGATGAACCTTGAAGCCCATGCACTTTCCAAGGGACACACTCTCTTCTACCACTGCCATTTTGTTCCAATCCTTTGATATCCTATTCAGACACAGCCTCGGAACACAGATTCTTACATGCAGAGGTCAATGTCCTTCTTGTAACACCCTCACAGGCCATATCTATAATTGTGGGACTCACATCAAAGCAGTGGTTCACCTGCTGGTTCATAGGCTGAAGGACAGGAGGTGTCTTCAAGGTTTGGTGGGTGAGCAGATGCATTATCCAGGATGAGAAGAGCTTGCAGGGGTAGATAACTTTCTTGGAGAAGAAAGCTCACTCTTAACTTGTATTTTTGCTTAAATCTCAAATCTCGAATAACTCATGTATCTCAAAGAACTCGTAAGTTAGGGCACTTGCAAGTCAAGGTATCGCTGTATTGAACCAGGTTAAAAGTCAAAAAAGAGTTACGAGTCTCACCAGTTACATTAAAACATTAATTACGAATGGACATCATACATCAGATATCATACTCTATATAATTTATGTTAATAACATAGGACTTGACATGATAATATATGGCATTTATGTTAATGAGATAGGGCTATCTGCAGATGACACCTGCATTGCAAGGGTGGTGGATGAAGGGTTATCTTCCTGCACAGAATTGCAACAGGACATAAACAAGATTTATACCTGGAGCATAAAGTGGGAGTCATTGCCATTAAACTTTGTACAAATTTGCTTTCTTGTGATAAGCAGGTCCTGAAGGCGATTTGATCTCTCTTATTGCATAGGTGGTGTGAGGGTTAAGAGGGTTGAGATCCAGAAGTTCCTTGGAATTCTTCTAACTACTATGGTCCCCTGGAGGGAGCACACTGACAACTTGATTGGGAATACTGGACATGCCCTCCGTTTGGTTAATAGAGTCCTAGGGGACAGCACAAAGGCAAGTTTTTCACTGGTATGGCCAATTGTAGAGTATTGTAGTCCAATTTGGTATCCCTTTTAGGCAGCGTTTATCTTGGGAAATTGAAATGATTCAAAGGAGGGCAGCAAGATTTGTGTTACATCACCTCTCACGAATATTGAGTGTTACACATGATCACAGAAAGTCTTTGGCAGCTTATCCCTTGCAGATTATAGAGGAAGAAATGATCATCCATTTAAATCGTAGGGGATCAGAGCATGAACAGACTTGTATTAGTGGTCTTTTTCCAAGGGTCAGCAATGGAATGCTCTTGGTGAGGATGACATGGTGAACTTTCTGCAAGATAGTGCCATTACAGTAGGTAGGCAATGCATGACAATAGATGCTATGCATCAGGTGGGTTACAACTTAGGAATGAGAGTCATTCTTTCCAATGCCAATTTGACATATCAGGGCTGCTTACAATGTATTCAATTAGAATTTGAATGCAATCATGTTTCCAGTGGCTCATTAATCTGTCTGGAAAACAAACTCCACTATCTACTGGTCACTAGCTGTATCCTAGTAGGCCTACCTATGACTAATAGCTGGTCAGTGACAATATGCAGGCTAAAGTACAGCCAAATTTCTGTCATATTTCAATTATTGCTTTATTGTCAACTGTCACTAAAATTTTAAAAACAATGGGGAATTATAAAAAATTTGAGGGTTGCACAGTAAAACGAAAGTCATTTTCATGAACAGCACACAACAATGCATAAAATAGCTCTATTGGTGTTTCCATATTTTTTTTTTTTTGCTGTTTTACAGTGTAATTAGTGTATGATTAGTATGGAGTTATGGGGAGTAACAGTTATTTTAATTAGTGGGGTAGGAGCAATAAAAATGGCAATAGCAAAATAGAACAATACCAAGAATGAAATACGTTTGCTGATGGCAGTTGGTGCACATCAATGGATGCACGTGGCGACTGCAGGTGCAGACGACATGCTGCACCAGAGCATGCTGGGAGCGACAGGAAAATGCCACAAGGTTACGCCTGGTACACATTAGTCAAGTAGCAAGAGCAAGTAGGTCATCAAGTGGCAAGTTGCCACATGTGAACCTAGCTGAGATAGTCAAGTAACCAATTAAAAAGGCAAGTAATAAAATTAGAATCCCTTCCAATTTTTCAGGCAAGTAACACCTTCCCACAATCCCTCACTGCTAAAATACTGTTTGCAATTGGTTGCTGCTGGAACGAATATTTATCGGAAAAAGTTAGCAGAACTTGTAGAGCTTTTGGTCGGCAGACATGCTATTTGATGTCTATAGGGTTGTAATGTGCTCATCTTGACAGCTTCTCAACAATGAACTTGCCAGTAAACAGTGTTTTTCTACTTGCCTCTTTGTGGCTTTGTTGTTTGTTGGAGTTTAAGGTCCAGTCAACTACAAGGTCATTAGAGACCCGTCCACTGTATAGTTTTAATGCATATACTGCACAGACACTACACTAATGTGACGATTATTGGGTATTAGCAGTACCCAGCTTTCCCGAGCGACCACCCATGTCAGTACTAACTGGGCTTGCGTTGCTCTCTTTGTGGCAAGTGACACATCACATATCATACATCACTTGCTCTTTCTACTTGACTAATATGCACCAGGCTTTAGGCTAACTCAGCCAAACCTAACAACAACTCTCCTGCACCACAAACGCACCCAAATCACCCACAGCCCTACCTTCCTCTGGCCCTTTGTTGCTTCTAGCCTTGAAAAAGGCGTTTTTTTGCTTTGGGATTTTGTGAGTTATCAAAAAATGGGAAAAAAATCACTGCAGCACAACGTGGTCTGGCCCCAGATTTTCAGGGACAGTCCCAGATTTCAGCTCTGGGTCCTGCATGGATGCATGTCCTGGAAAATGTCCCAGAATTAACAATTGGTTCAGTGATTTGTTAAAATAGATTTTGTGTAAATGGCTAAAGTGCAGACAGGCAAGTGGAGTCCTTGTGCATCTAAGGAAATCTAAGGAATAAATTTAAGGGCAAAGTATACAGAATGGTCTTTAATCCAGCTATGATGATTGGCACAGGGTACTGGTCAGTCATGAAGAACCATGAAAGGAAAATGCAAGTGGCTGAGATGCGAATGATGCGCTACATCAATGGGGTCTCACGAGCGGACATCATCCGAAACGACTACATTAATGGTAGCAGGGGGCATCATAGAAAATACAGTAAAACCTCTATAATTGGTACACCTGTGGGACCTGGCCAAAGTGTACCCATCAGAGGGTGTACCCATAAGAGGGGATATGGGAAACTAATAATACTACTATTTAATTTATACTGATACAGTACATATATTGTGTTTTTTAAACTAAAAAATGCATTGTATAGTCTGCACACCCAAAGAGTGCAGCTGGCAATAATGAACTGGTCCAGTTTTAGGCGAGTAAGGTAGTAAATGAATGTCTTCATAATGCCCAGCACAGCTTGGTCAAGTGTGGTCAAGCTATATTGAGTATTGCAAAGGATTAAAAAACATACTGATTTTTTTTGTGGTTGATAAATTTATCACTTCACCGTTGTGGCAAACCAAAAATACAGTTGTAAAACATACTGTTATACTTAATAAAGAGATATAATATAAAATTGTTGGTATCATCAAATTGTTTGCAAAATGGTTTTGCATCATGGGGAGATGTTAAATCAGCAGAGATTTTTGCAGACAAGCATATAGTTTACAGAAAAGATAGGGAAATAGGTAGAGGGGGTGGAGTCTTTTTGGCTATAGATAAATCCCTGGAAAGCTCTAGGGAATTGAGTTATGAAGAAGATTGTGAAATGCTATGTTGTCGTGTTGCTGACTCTTGTGGTGGGGGGATTTATGTTGTCGGGTTCCATCATCCTCCTGGTGATGATCCACAACCACTGATCAGACTATCCCTATCACTGGAGCTTCTGCATCAAAGAAAAAAAGGTCCCAATGATAATTCTTGGTGGGGACTTCAATTTACCAGGGTTGGATTGGAGTAGTATGCAGCCCAATACAAATTCAAGTTTATCAGGGGCTCTAAATCTCTTTTTTGATCAAATGTACTGTAATGGATTGGAACAGATTGTGACCATGCCTACACACAAGAAAGGGGGAATTTTAGATTTAGTATTCACAAATGTGCCCAACTCTATAAGTAATGTAGTGTGTATTGAAGGAATTAGTGATCATGCAGTGGTTAAGGTTGAGGTAGTGAAAAGGTTACCTAGACGGGTGGTAGGAAGGAGGGTGGCATACCAATATAATAAGGCTAATTGGGAGTATTTCAAGTCTTATCTGGAATGTGAATTAAATGATTTTTACACCATTGCTAATACCTGTGGTGTTGAGGAATCTTGGAATAGATTCCTAGCCCTATTAGAAGAGGGTACACAACTAGCTGTCCCCACCAAGGTTATAAGGAAAAACTCTGTTCCAGAATGGTATACTAAAGAGGTGAAGGTAGCTTTGCAAAACCAGTGAAAGGCTAAGAATGCACTTAGGAGAGGGAGGGACGTCAATAGTGAGGCGGTCTATAAGGGGGCCCACAAAATGGTTAAAGGGTTCATGAAGGAAGCTTACAAGAACTTTCATGAGAACATTTTGGGAAATAGGCTTAGGAAAAATCCAAAGGCATTCTGGGGATATATAAAGAGGTGTAGGAAGGACGGAGATAGGGATATAGTGGTTAAGGATGGGTCAGGAAATTTAGTCAAGGATAGTCTCATGATTGCCAACGTTTTTAATAATACATTTGCAAAATGCTTTGCAACCAGTAGAAACAACTCCCAGCCAGAATTTGTTAGGGTTTTGCCAGGAGGAATGGATGAGGTTATTATCACTAGGGCAGGAATTGAGCAGCTACTGAGTAAATTACCAGTATATAAGGCCATGGGCCCTGATGGTGTTTCACCATTTATTCTGCAACGGCTTTCTGGGATTATTAGCTGTTACTTGGTAGAAATTTTTAAAAAGTCATTAGCCACAAGCATTGTTCCAGCATCATGGAAACTGGCAAATGTGGTGCCCATTTTCAAGTCTGGGGACATGACAGACCCTAAGTGATATAGACCAGTTTCATTAACAAATGCTGTATCCAAGACATTTGAGCACATCTTATTCTCAGCTATAATGGGATATCTGGAAAGGAAGGGCATCCTTAGAAATAACCAACATGGGTTTAGGATAGGCAGGTCATGCGACACCCAAATGGCTTGCTTTGTTGAATTATGTTCAAAAGGCTTTAGATAGCAGAAAGCAGGTTGCTATTGTATTCTTGGACTTTGAACAGGCTTTTGTCATGGTGCCCGATGATAAGCTGGTCTCTAAAATGTCCTACTTAGCGATACATAGAAATGTTGTTCAATGGGTAAGGTCCACAGAGATAGAAAACAGATAGAAAACAGAGAGTCATTTTCAAGAGTTGTGCATCTCAGTGGAAACCAGTCACGTCAGGGGTCCCTCAGGGAAGTGTATTGGGTCCTTTGTTGTACATTCTCTATATGAACGACATGGGGCTTGATATTAATTCCTTCCTTGAACTATTTGCAGATGACACATGTGCTGCTCGGGTATTAGATGATGGGTTATCATCCTGTGTGCAATTACAACAGGATCTAGATAGGATTTACACTTGGTGTGTAAAATGGGAATTGCCATTAAACCTGATGAAGTGTAGAATCCTAACAATATCCAGATCTAGAAAGCTACTTGATTTTGATTATCACATAGGTGGAGATAGGGTTGATAGGGTTGTAACCCATAAACATCTGGGTATTGTCTTAAATAGTGAGGGTAATTGGAAGGATCACGTTGGTAAAGTGATTGGGAGGACTAGTCAATTCTCCGTCTGATTAATAGGGTCCTTAGAGATAGCACAAAAGAGGTAAAGGAAACAGCATATATTTCTATGGTACACCCAATTTTGGAGTATGGCAGTCCAATTTGGTTCCCCTTCAGGCAGGACTTATCTTTGGAGGTTGAAAGGATCCAAAGGAGGGCAGCAAGAATAGTACTTAATAGGTTTTCTCATAAACAGAGTGTATCTGCCATGATTAAGGAACTAGGGTGGGATACATTAAGCCAGAGGCGTATATCTCACAGCATTAGCTGCTGCTAGGATGTAATGGACCATTTGCTGGAAGTGTGTCCCCAGCTGAGTATAAAGGCAGAAAGGATCATCCATATAAATTGAAAGAGGTTAGGGCACAGACAGACTCAAACTACTGGTCATTTTTGCCAAGAGTCATTCGATAATGGAATAGCCTTGGTGAGGATAGGGTGGAGGGCTTCATCCAAGGAAATCCAACAATTGCTGGTATTGTATTAGGGGAGGCTCCTGAATTATAGCTTAGGGTTTTAGGAGTATTATGTTATCATAAGTAGGATTGAGAGTTAGTCTCTCCACTGCCATATTGGCCAAAAAGGCTGCTTGCAGTGTATAATATTAGAATTAGAATCATCACCATACCCCTTCCCACCTGTGTCAGGGTTGGGTCTGCATGTTCCAGCTCTCCGCTCCTATCTATCTCCCACCAAGTCCTGGTCCACCCCACTGGAGTTTCCAAATATTCAGCTTCATCAACTATCCGACTATCGAATAATAAATTTCAAACTATTCGAATATCCGAATATATGTTCGAATAGTTTGAATTGTGAGAGAACAATGTAAAAGCTCTATTCCAGGTAATTAAAATGAGTACGATAAGTTATATAATAATAAAAGGAGTAAAATTATTTATTATGAAAAATAAAAAAGCATTAAATGTCTCAAAATGCAACTATAATAAAGTTGAAAAGCATGTTTTGTAAGACAGTAGTTAGGCCTGCTATGCTATATGGAGCAGAGTGTTGGGCAGTGGGGGAAGAGTCATGTAAATAGAATGCAAGTAGTTTAGATGCAAACGCTGTGGTCCATGAGTGGAGTGTTAAGAGCTGATAAAATTAGGAACCAGTATATTAGGAGTAGCTTGGGGGTGGGGAACAATGCGGAACAAATGAAGGAGAGAAGATTGAGGTGGTATGGACATGTAATGAGAAGCGGGGAGGAGGAGCTCGTTAGGTCAAACGTGGGAACAGCTTGCTCATAACTACCGTAAAATCTCATGTAAAGTCCGCACCTCAAATATAGTCTGCCCCCGTCTATAGTCCGCATTAGCGATGGGTATGTTTCAAATGTAGTCCGCACCCATGTATAGTCCGCACTTTAAAATTCCTACTGTAGACAGTGACGCAACTTGTAGGGGCAATGGGATCAAATGAATTTGAACATGAAATGTCAGATTGCCCTGACGATGAAATTGAAATGTGAAAGATTTTATATGGCATTATCATATAAATAAGAACGTACTGTGTAAAATCGTGTTGTTAAGTGTAATAAAATGTTCAGAAAATGAAGAGCAGTTTCCATTGAGAACCCTGGGTTTCATTTATAGTCCGCACCCATATATAGTCCGCCCTCGCATATAGCCCGCACTAAATGACCCTATGTTTCGCATATAATCCGTGAGATTTTATGGTATATGGTAATGTGTGGGGCTAGAACCTGCAGACCTGACCCTTCTACAGGCGGGATACAGGTGTGATGACGATATTCATTATGCATCACTTACCTGAAAAATTAGGATAACTCAATTTTAATGTTCCATGAAATTTCAGCAATGATGTTCAAGAAAGATATTAGCAATAAAACTGAACTCTACCAAATGATGGAGTACACTTATTTTGTTAGTAGTCAAAGGATCGTCCAGTGTGTAGGTGGAAGTGAAAATTAAAATATCTCATATTTGTTGAGAACTTAATTTATATATACAAGCAGTTAGCGGATAGCCCCTAACCCTATCACATAGTTGAATAAGTCAATAATATTTCTGGAAAATCTAGGTAAATGAGCTATACATCAAACCATCGACTGCACTCACTGCTGAATTCATTTTATAATGTCGACATTTGCAAAATATTTAGTTACAAATGGCTCTACATTTTTCCCGCATATTATTCGAATAATTTCTAAAACATTCGAATATCGAATACTTCAAAACAGGCCCAATATATCCGGATATCGAATATTCGGATTGGAAACTCTACACCCCACACAGTATGATATCCTTATGGACAACCTGCTCCCACCTCTTCTTCAGTCTCCCCCTGCCCTGTGCGCTTCTAACTACCTGCATTTTCCTGGACACTAACCCTCCTTACTTTAGTATATGAACTAATTCCCCGGTTTTGCCAGTTAGGGTCCCCACATTACACGTTCCTAATCCAAGATTTGCTCCCACTCTTTCTGAACATGCTCTGATTGGGGCACTCCAGCCAGGCGTCTGGAACTCACAGAAATATTGGCAGTGCTGTCTGTGGGGGATACCAGCCTACCCCAAAGGACACCTGGTGCATTATCTGCCACAGGACCTAAGGTCCCTACGCCATGATATTGTGGACGACTGATTAAGACGGCCTGGGGCCCACTTGTGCACCACTGATGGCCGCCAGCACTGTCTGTGGTGCGGGTGCATAGGGGTGATAGGGGTGTGAATTTTGAGTTTTCTGCCTGCAATTCTCACCTACCACAAAGCCCAAAAAAGAGACGCCCATTCGGGTCCCCAGGGTTGCTTAGACAGTTAAACACCAGAGAGCCATGGCCCTTGAGAGCTGACCATGCAGTGTTGGAATAAGCTGCAGAGGAGGCCAACCTGGAACATCAAAATTGGCCCCAGTCAGTGTAGGCTCCTCTGGGAGGTGACCATAAGAAGACGTGTGTTGAGACCCAAACCCCTGGGAAAATCAGATCCTGGTGGTTGAGAGGGCTCATCTCCTATGACAGTGGTGAAGAACCTGTGACCCACCATGCAATTTTATGTGGCCTGAGCATGAATCATATCTAGTTTATCATCTCATAAACAACAGTAAATTTCACACTGATATCATTATAATCTCACCCTTATCCCGCCTGTGATAGGGTCGGGGCTGCGAGTTCTTATCCTCCACTCCTGCGTATCCCCCACCAAGTTCCCCTCCACCCCACACGACTGCATGTACCCACTTCCGTTTTGGTTTTCCCCTACTCCTGGTGCCCCCAAACGTCTGCAGTCCCGTAATGGACCTAATAAGTTCCTTCTCCCCTCCTCAACAAATGCCCATACTACCTCAGCCGATTTTCTCTCATTTTTTTCTGTGATGTCTCCCATGATGTAATCGTTTCAGATTCTGTCAGATTATGTCACCTCAGTCACGTTGTGCATCTCAGCCACTTGCCTTTTCCTTTCATGGTTCTTCCTAGCTGTCCAACACTCTGAGCCATACAGCATAGTGGGCCTAACGACAGTTCTGTAAAATTTGCCTTTCAACTTTATTGGGACCCAGCGGTCGCACAGGAGTCCTCTTGCCTGCCTCCATGCAGGAAGTAGCGTGCTTGATTACTGCATCAGTGGTTCTAGGTTCGATTCGGGATCGAGGCGGGTTGGCATCTTTTGGGCAACAGAGAGACCGTGAGTATGCCTTGCTGTGGAATAAATACTGTACACTACACTAATGCAACGATTAGCAATCAGTGATCAAACGAGAACTGATAGATCACTAATAGATCACCCTTTTCTGAAAAGGGTGACATCTATTAGGTGTACCAATAGAGGGGTGTAGCCATGACAATGGTATTTTCCTGAATATGGCGACATGTATTAGATGTACCAATGGAGGGGTGTACCCATAGAGCGGTTTTCCGATATTACTGGATTAGTTTGTGGGTTAAGGAGTAAGCCAGGCAGCCATAACAGGATGAACCCTTAGGAGGCTGCCCGCAAGAGATGAGGAAGGTGAAAGCACAAAGGAGAGGGTTAATTTGCAACACCCAACGTTCTTTACCAACCACCCTTGTTGGTATTGATGAGGGCTTGCACTGATTAACTTCAGTGATCTAACGGGAACTGGTGTGTCCAACGCAACTGGGCTGCACTAGAGAAAATTTACTGTATTAGAGAAAATACAGGTTGAGGTAGTATAGGCATGTGATGAGGAGGAAGTTATTCTCTTCATTATGAGACTGCAGATGATTGGTGGCACCAGGAGTAGGGGGAGAGGGGGATAGACGGGAGTGGAGGATAAAAACTTGCTGACCCGACCCTACCACAGGCGGGATAGGGGTTTGGGCATTCGACGTATAATGATATACCATTTGAAACATACGCTACCCTATCAAAAGTCATGGGACAACCCTTATTTGCATAAAAATGTGACATTCCTTTGCGAGCCTTGACATTCCTTGGCCAGCGTTGGTAATTTATTACAACTCTTTGCACATTTTATTACTTATCAAGACAGATTAAACAAATGTTACAATAAATAGTGTATTTTCTTCTCTTCGATATCCAGATGACAAGGAGGAATGGAGTGGGATCTGGACTGTTTTGTTGCAGTGTGCGCACCTGCATACATTTCAATAGGAAGTCGACCGTCTTAAACATACTTGCCCCGCAATTGTTGCAGTAGTTGCTAGACAGTTTTGTCTGCCACACGCCTTGTTTCAGTGTGCGGCTACCCATTGACTGTCTTGAGACAGTTTTGTCGTAGTGTGCGCCTGGCCTTAGTCATATTTTAGAATGCCACGTGCTAATGGTGGCACTTGAGAGGGCCGTTATAAATTTTAAAAAAGTAGAGTTCGTGTTGTCAAGAGTCCAGGACGGGCATGTTTTTATGCGCTCTGTAATATTCAGTGTTCTATCCAAAAGTGATCATTATTACTATAACAATTTATTAAATAGTTACTGTAGAACTTCTATATATCGAACTCACTTTTATCAAAATTCTGGCCATATCGAAGTTGAAGAGCTGCACCGCCCCGCCAGGCACAATGTTAATCCCCCATTGATTCTTTGGATCGCATCAGACAGCCTTAGCCAATATTCCTGTGGGTTTCCAGACGCCTGGCTGGGTGACCCCAGTCAGAGGACGTTCATTGGACCTGCAGGACCGACCCTGCCACAAGCAGGTTAAGGGTATGATGATGATGATGACTGCCAATATCGTTGACAAAAAAGCTCACAAATTACATAAACGCCGCCCTATAATAAGCGCTGCACCAAAAACGCCATGAAATAAATAAACGGTGGCATTTATTGGAATAAATATGGTATATGGAAACTGGTTTATTTCGAAATCTTGGTTTTATCGAAGGTGATTTTCAGTCCCTCTGATCAGAAGCCTATGGGATATATCGAAGTATCATAAATATAGTATTTGACTTTGGTCGACAGGGACTACAGAGATGGTCTCACTCCATCTAGACCAAGGTCTTCAAACTTTGTTGACTCACGAAACCCTTAGAACTAAAAGGTTTTTATCCCGTCAGTGCAATTGAATTGGCAGCCCACACATGAAGCCTCTGATGTACCCATGTAGGCTACCCCTCTGGTTGGAAGTGCATCCCTGGTTAAGTATAAGGTGAGAAGGGATCATACATATAAATTGAGGGAGATAGGGGCACAGACAGAGGATGTTAAGGGTATGGTGATGACAATGATGATATGATGATCTTAATATTTTATCCTAAAATTGAAATTGTAGATAGTATAATAGCAGGACATTTACATTTGTGAAAACATAAATTTTGACTATATAATTTCCAGAATTGGATATATCAACTCAGATATTTTTCATGGTCCCCTGAGGTTTGATATAAAGGGATTCTACTGTAGTTGTTGTATCTGCCTGAGTCATTCTACAATTTTTAGAAGTAAAAAATAGTGATATCTTTATGAAACACAATAACGAAAAGGGGATTTAAGAACGCAAGTGGAGTGGTGTGGAATCCATCAACTCATACTTTTATCCAGCTAAGCTTTCTGATGTTTAAACTATTTTTGGGGGGTTTTCGACCACTTTGCTACACTAGATATGATTCAAACTCGGGTCACTTAAAATTGAACAGTGGGTCACAGGTTTGCCACCACTGGACTAAGTGCTGAACCATAGTGCACCCTGACTTTCACTGCGAAGCCCCCTTTATTCCCCCAAGGGGTCCTTAACCTGGCTATTGAGCCACCATACACATCTTGGACTATTCAGATAAACCCGTCCTCTACCCCCTCTCTTGTATAACTTCCCAAACTACCTGCCATGGGACACTGTCATAGGCAGTGCCAAATTTAGCAAAAGTGCTCAATATTTAGCAGTCTTTAAACCATAAAAAGGGTCTCAAAAGGGCTTGAAAAGGGACTCAAATTTGAAATAGCCTAGGGCCTCTCAATATCTAAATCTGGCACTGATCATAAGCCTTCTCCTGGTCTATAAAGACTGCATGGAGATCTTTCTTTGCAGCTCAATACTTCTCTATCAACTGCCTCAAAATGAAGATTGGCTCCATTGTGGACCTACTTGGCATAAACCCAAACTGATTTCCACCTACACTGGTTTTGTCCCAGAGGCGAGATTCCATTACTCTCTCCCAGAGCTTCATGGAGTGGCTCATTAGCTTTATACCTCTATAGTTTCCACAATCTTGGACATCCCCTTTGCACTTGAAAAGTGGTACTATCCAACTCTCATGCCATTCAGATGGCAATAGCTTGCTATAGCTTGTAAAAGCCTGGGTATGGTAATGATATTACCAGATAAGGAGTGAGGGACGTCCATGGAGAACGTATTAGTAACGATTTTCTGGCAAATGGCATGATCGGGTACCCATCTTAACCCCCTGTATGGACACAAGGGGGTTTTCTGCAGCCAGCTGCCGACCAAAGCTAGCATCTGAATGCCATCACACACCACAAGGAACCTTGGTTTTACTCCACATTCGAATTTAGGCATACTGGGGCTTCACTCTCCAAAAAGAAGCCAACCCACCTCTATCCAGTATCGTCCAGTTTCAAATCTGGAGCCACTGGTGCATGAAATCGAACACACTACTTATTGTGCAACTAAGGGAGGTCTTGGACTAGCCTCACACTGGAGCCGACTATACATGACTGAGGGGGAGGAGATACACGACTTTAAACAATGTAGGGAGAATTGCTATTGGATGGTAGTTTTAGGATACAATCTCAGCCCTCCTTTGTAAATAATTTGGTGGCTGAGGCATGTGGATCAGCTGGATGAGGCATGAGTGGCAGGGTAAACACAGATATTTATTTTACTGGAGAACTCCAGGCTTGTTCTGCCAAACTGTAGATCCATGATATATACAATCAAATAAACGTCTGAATTCAAAACAGTAGATGTTACATACAATGGGACCAGTGGTCCAAGCTGCCGGGAGACTGATGATCATTGGAGATGCCGGAGACCATGAGCCAGTCAGAGCATGAGTTAGTGTGTCAGACTGGGTGTCTGTGACAGAGAGTGAATAAGAGAGACTGAGAGAATGAATTGCATGTCCTTGTCCAAGCATCATCTATATATTGGGTCCCTGACCAATGACTCACAAACTGATGACCATTGCCTCATGCATTCTTGACAGATGACCTAATACCTAAAGACCTTATGACTACAAACTAGTAGGAACAGGTCCCTAAGTTATGCTGGTCCACTGTTATATCTAATAAGTCATAAACTATTTGCTATGACTAATGGATTACTAGGAACTGGTCCCTACCATAGGAATAATAAAGGCTGTCTTCCAGGCAGGAGGAAAAATCCATGTCGCCATGCAGGAATTTAATACATCAAGGACAACCTGTAGGTTTGGGAGGGAGCATAGTTTAAGGGCTGCTGGTGAGATCCCGTTGGGACCTACCAGGAATTTCCAATGCAGGTGGGATATGTAACTACATAGGTTTGACAGGATAGTTTTGGAGGGGAGGAACTCCTTGGAACGGGGGTTTATGGGTAGGCTGAAGGACTAGGCATAGGATTGTCAAAGGGGTTTAACAGGACGTCCAAGATATTATCAACAAGGGTTGGGGAAATGACAGGAGTAGGTGCTTGAAATCACTGGGTATAAGCCCATAAGGTGGGCAATGACACGTTTGGGTTTATCAACTTACATTTATAATGAATCCATGCTTCTTTAAGGAAGGCCAGAGACTGAGTGGAAGATGCAGACTTCCATCTCTGTGGAGTGGCATTAATGTACAGTGGTGGACAAATGTTGTGTGGTTTGCAAAGATGCAAAAATAATATAACATTTGTGTATTATGTTTATACCTAACTGGAAAATACAATTGAATAAATTTGCATAATTAAGACTATTTCGTAATGTTTTGTTAAAAATGCCCTGGACAAATGTTTAGCACCAGTCATAAACTTTACTCTTGGGGGCAAAATCAGATTAAATAACCTTTGAATCTCAGTTATGTATATATTGTAATGCATGTGTTACACAGTGAAACAGTTTAAAATGGTTAAATGTAAAAATTTGAGTGAAGAAACATGGAAACTGCTAATTCAGTTAAAAATGGTCGCTTGAGCTTCAAAAATATATCACAAATTGTAAAGTGTACCAAAAGTGCTTTTGTATGTGCTGTCCAACGTTATAATGAGTTAAAGTGTTATAATGATCATCGTAGGATAACCAACCCCCATGAGGATCGCATCATTCACTGTGTGATAGAAAATGACAGGATTTTGACATCTACTGATATCAAAAAACAACTTCAGTGTACAAATATGTGTGCTATGACCTGTAGAACAATTAGACGTCCTTTGAATGCATTTCATATCTATAAAAAACAGGAAAGCTTTATTAGCATTTGCTTGAGAACATTTAAATTGGACATCTCAGCAACGGATAAATGTGCTGTGGTCCAATGAATCTAAGTTCAACTTATTTGGTAGTCATGGCAGAAAATATATGTGGTGACAAAAACGGGAGGAATTTCATCCTAAGTGTTTACATCCAACTGTCAAGTTCTAAGGTGGAAGTGTGATGGTCTGGAGATGATTTTCTGGGAGAGGTACTGGGCCAATTCATAAAATATCTAGCATTATGGACAGATTTGTTTATAAAAGTATACTTTTGACTATAATGGAGCCATATTCTGATGACAACTTGCCTTTAACGTGGATCTTCCAGCAGGATAATGATCCTAAACATACCAGTAAGGTTGTTTGTGATTGGTTTAAAGATCAAAAAATTAAAGTAATGCATTGGCCAGTTCTGTCTCCAGATCTCAACCCAATTGAGATGCTGTGGATATTGACATTGAAATAAAAAGCAAAAATTGACAAATAAGATACAATTGTTTGCAGCCATCCAAGGAGCATGGAATACCATCCAAATTTCATGATGTCAACGTTTGATTAATTCAATGCAACGTCACTGCCAAGCAGTATTCAAAAATTTTGGTTATCCCACAAAATACTGATTTCGTTTAATAAAATGCAACTGGTGCTAAACATTTGTCCATGGCAATTTTAAAATAACATTACGAATTATTCTTAATAATGCATATTTATTCAATTTTGTTTTCTAGTTAGATATAAACATAATAGACCGCTGTTGTATACAGGGTGTCCATGAACTCGGCAAGAAAAGAACGTATTTTAGAGGGTGCCAAACTAACCATTTTTAGCATAGGAATGTAGGGTCCAAAGTCGAGCCTTAACAAATGGCAAGCAAAATAAGTAAAGTTTTCACAGTAAATGTTCAAAGTGGTTACAATTTGCAGTTATGCATGCTGCACAACGTCTAAGCAGTGATTGCCTAACTCTTTCAAAGATCCCCACCCTGTCCTGTACATCTCCAGCAGCCAATGCAATTCACGCCACAAGATCCTCTCCAGAATCAACAGGGGTTGCATAAACTTGGCTTTTAATGTGTCCCCACAGCAAATAATCAATTGGTGCCAAATCAGGTGATCATGGTGGACAAGGAACAGGTTCTCCTCTACCAATCCAGCAGTCCCCAAACGTTGCATTAAGATGAGCTCACACATTCAATGTAATATGTGCTGGGGCTCCATCATGCTAAAACCACATCTGTTGGCTAATTTGAGGTAGAATGCTTGCCATAAATTCTGGCAACTGTTGTAGATAAAAGTGATTCATGTGGGCTGTCGATTGATGTGGAAGCACATATGGCCAAATCAAATACAACACCTTAATTTGCTTGCCATTTGTTAAGGCTTGACTTTGGACCCTTCATTCTTATGCTAAAAATGCTCAGTTTGGTACCCTCTAAAATACGTTCTATTTTTGTTTGCTAAGTTCATGGACACCCTGTATTTTTTTTTAATTTTTGCAAACGACCAATTTTCCAGAAAAGTCGATTTTTGTACACTTTTTCAGTCGGTCCTGAACATTTCTTAACCACTGTATATCGAAGGGTCGGCAGTGAGGGGGACCACCAGGACCGAGAGAAACGAGCCCCTAAGCTGCCCCTTAGTTAGAGCTGTGGGAATGGAAATAAGTAAGACAGTCAAAAAGATCCCAATTAAAGAGTAGCACATGGAGTCTTTTATATAATTAAATGTTGGACAGGGCAATGGAGGACTTCCTCAGCTACAGGTCAGTTCCATGGTGAAAGTAAGATAGATGATCCTGTGGTCCAGTTGATAATGATCATAATAGGATGTAGACACACAGTCCACAACCATGGAAGTGAAATCTTGGTCTATAAAAGAGAGTTTAGAGGCTCCTCATCTGGTTGAGGATAGGATACCTGGAGACATTTGGTACATTAAGAAAAGGAGGTAAACTTTTTTCTGTTAAGCCCTAGACCCCCCCAAAAAATATTTGTTAGGCCCCTAGAC